>CAUYRH010142975.1:0-22932 GCA_963574655.1 Perodicticus potto | reverse complement strand
TGAAACTTACTAAATGCAGAATATAAATGTCTTAACACAATGACTAAGAAAATGCCATGAAGGCTATGTTAACCAGTTTGATGAAAATATTTCAGATTGTATATGAAACCAGCACATTGTACCCCATGATTGCATTAATGTGCACAGCTATGATTTAGTAAAAAAAAAAAAAAAGTATGGGTTCTTGTATGTAACTTGGGAATTTGGTTTATAAAGGAAAGAGTTTCTTGAAAATATGTAGAGAATATAAACAAGTCATATCGCCATTTATCTCATCCTTCTAGGCTTGCTGTATTGACACTTAGAATACAATGATTTCAATGATTGTATTGATTGTATTGATTGATTTCAATGAATACAATGAATTCAATGATTTCCAGGTTTCAATGATTCTATATGTTTGTTGCTGTGCTACACTCATATGTATAAGCTTATAGCAAAACGTTATTCCCTGACCTCACAGAGCTTACATTCTAGCGGAGGGAAACAGAAAACAAATCAGTAAATACTACAGTGTATCAGATGATGATAAGTGTGTATTGAGGGGGAACAAGTGAACCATGGGTCTCTGAGACAAGGAACTAGATCAGTTACGAGATTCTTGCATCATCCAGATGAGAGAGGGCAGCTTTCAAACCACAGATATTTGTAGAAGTGGTGAGAAGTGGTCATCTTCACGTTACATTTTAAAGGTAGATCCAATAGAATTTCCTAACAGGTTGGACGTTGGATATGAGAGTAAGAGAATAGTCTAGGAAGACTCCTCAACTTTGAGCATAAGAAACAGGACAGATGGGCTTGCCATATACTCCACCGAGGCATTAATTCAACAGTGTCATCATTGTACTTGGTTCTGGAAACACAAGATGAATAAGAAATGTCTCCTGACCTGAAAGTTGTCTCTAGTCTGTGGGACAAAGCAAACATGTATGTGCGCCTGATACTTCTTGGTGCACATAGAGGTCCCCCTATAATAGGGATCTTAACAAAATGCAGTAAAACCTTGTTAAAGAGCATAGTTCCCTGAAGTCAGGAAACTGCGAAACTTCAAAGCAGAATTTAATCTGACCACTGTCTTGTTTTTCTTCTTCTTGAGCTTGGCATTACGTGACTTGAGTTTTTAAATGTGAGTTTAGAAAGATAAATGTATTACATTCCCAGAGTTAGAACAGTTAGAGTAAACCAGGCTGATGGTAATTTTTTGGTTCCATTGATACCATAGTTATACATGATTGACAGGAAAAATTGTCAAAAGCAATACCTCTTCTTATACATTTGTTTTCCATTGCAGGAGCCTTCTTCCTCTATGCTGGATTCGCTGCTGTGGGACTCCTTTTCATCTATGGCTGTCTTCCTGAGACCAAAGGGAAAAAATTAGAGGAAATCGAAACACTCTTTGACAACAGGCTATGCACATGTGGTGCTTCAGATTCTGATGAAGGCAGATATATTGAATATATTCGGGTGAAGGGAAGTAACTATCATCTTTCTGACAATGATGCTTCTGATGTGGAATAATTTTCAACTACTGATATAGTTATTTAAACAAACTTGGGGGAGAAGAACAGCAAATTGATGACCTCACTGCCGTGCTTCTAATCTGGTTCTTTCTACAGTCTAGTTTTGAATGACTTCATATTCTAGAATATTTGATTAGGAGGAAGATATAATCGTGATGACACTTTTTTTCATGAGCAGGTATATAAAAAATATATATATTTACAGAGATTTTAATCTAATAGTTCTTGAGAAAATGTGTGCAATCCCCTCCTGACATAGTCTAAAATGAATACTGTACCCAGTGACTTAAGTGTTATCCTTTTCTAAGACCATATATAATTTTAGTGGCAATAGAGTGAGTGCTTATCTCAACCAAATTATATACGTATGTTTAGAAAGAATTCTTTCACATGACATTCTCCACATGAAAATGAACATTCTGGGAGACGGTCCAATGGTGTTCCATGTCAAAATGTGGCCTATTGGCCCTAAATTTTCCCAAGAGCAGTTACTTATCGGGATCAGCTATTAGAAAGTAAATTCCATTTAAGCTTTCATCAACCAAACCAAAAGTGCTTCCTACAAGGGCACAGCTATCCTCTTCTCCTTTGGATTCCACATTTTGATTTCTCTCAATTCAGATACTGACTCTGCACAGGATCTTACGAACGTATCAAAAGCAGGTCTTTTAGGAGTTATTTACATACCTATTTTTTGCATCAGTTATACACTTACGTAATCATTTGCACAGATAAGCTAGCCAGTTTTGAAAAGTACATTTCATTGTCAGAAAATAACAAAGAAAAGATTTTTATGGATTCCTGATTGGTTAGTCACTTAGGTCCGCAACTATAAATGCAAAATAGTGCCAGATATTTAACTTACATATCAGGGTCAGTTTTTGTTCATGCCAAAATCACCATACCTTCCTTGTTGGCTCTGGAGTCCTAATTTGTGCCTTCATTTGTGTTATATAAATAGCTGCATACAAACTATTTTTCCCTTTTAGTCAAAAAATAATTTCAGAAACAAAAAAAGAGGAAGGAAAGTGGTGGCAGAAATAATCCCGCTGTTATTGATGTCTGTTAAATTTAAATAATGGGACTTATTTTTTCTTAACATTTTATTAACTCTTCCTAAGGGAACTGTCACATTTTATTACTTTATTCCTCTAAGAACATAACCAGCATTAATTATGCACATCTTTTCTCATTTCCTGATAATTTACCACACACACACAAAAAAGGTACGTAGATTTCTCTGAGTGTTTTCTTTTTCTCATTCTTGGCTTTAGCTTTTTTCCTTCTTGTCAAAAGACTGAGTTCTCTATTCAAACAGATTAATGTTTCTAATATAGTATATCTGTAAGAAATGCTGACCTACACTTCTAGAGGGTCTTTCCAAAGCGTTCATTGATTTTTATGGTCATTCATCACTGAACTCTTAATTTTTGGTCTTCTGTTAATAGTTGTATAGTATGTACAAAATTACTTGCTAGTTGCAGTAAAAATATGAATGAATCTCCTATGGCCAGTTAGGAATGCAGCACTTTGATGCATTTTCAAGTGGCTCTAAACATATGATAAGGTACTATATTTGGAGGGAAAGGTAGATATCTTTAAATTCAAGGTCTAGTTTGTTCTTATCACAATTATCAAATAAGATTATAGCCAAGGAAATTCATTCTCTAAGTCACTAGAGGTACATCATGTGCTTAACTAGTCACATTAGTGCCGTAAAAATCCTTCAACCAAAAAAAAAAAAAAAAAGTATTCTCCCTTTGGCCTTTTCCTATAATAAAAAAATTTACTATTTTAGAGTTCCTTATATTAGGTGCTTTGACAGTTGTTTTTAAGGGGATATTATATCGATTTTTCTCCAGAAAAGCAGATTTGATTTAATAGAGAAAATTGTCATTCTATTGATATTTCTTATCCCATAAGAAATTTACCTGTGTATTTTACAGGGATAAAGTGAAGTGGAAAATGAGCTTTTGTGTGGTACAATCAGAATATGTTGGGAAGAGAAAAAGCATTTAAACCAATAAAGTGCTCTCTAAAAATTTATTTTTCTGATTTACCCAAATAATTGCCTCAATTCTTCTCTTTTTTGTATACATAGCTTTAACTATACACTTATATATTCAGCTGGGCTGATGCACAGTAACTTTATTAAAGAAGCAACTGGACTCTTAAATTATTTCCTAAAGCAGAACATGGCCTGTTCTCCCTGACATAAAAAAAGGAAGATGTTTTCAACTTTATATCCATAAATGCACATAATAACAGGGAAAATTAGCCACAGTTCTCCTCCCCTATTCTCCTCAGCCCCTACTTTAAAGGACTATTTGTTATTTATATACCAATAAAGAAAATATTCCATATCTTTGAAGTATAAGACAGAGAGGCACAGTATAAGAATTATTTATAACTTTTTAGAAACAAATAACTACTTGAAAAGGAACCTTATACAATTAGGGTATTATTTTTAGATTTGGTGAACATTTATAATATATTAAAAATTAAATGTTTAAGTTTTGCAGGTTTTTTTATATTATGCACCTTTTAAGTTCTCACCATCTTTAGCTAACACTATTAACTTGAAAACATTCCATCAGAAATATCATCAAATATATATTTTGTAGGACAGTTTATATATGGTGTGATTTGACCATATCAAAACAGACACAGATTAAGCTTCATGCTTTCAACCGAAATTATAGGTTTCCTTTTAAATATGCTGCAGATTCAATAGAGGTATATTATATTTTAGGACAATATAATGAAGATAATCCTAACACCTACTGAGGCTTAGCTAGATGGCTGATTTTGCCCTAGACTTAAGAGAATATGCTACTTTGCATATAAAAACATAAGGCTGAATGTGATATCAAAAAAAGATTTGCTGTTTACATTTTTTTCATTGTAACTAAACATTCCTAAATTATTTTGATGGTTACACCTAATCATTACTCAAAACATGATTATTTTTAATACATGTAGAAAATCTAAGTAAGAAAATGTAATGTTTTCATTTTAAGTTTTGTTTCCAGCCATATACAGTAATTAGTTCCTTGATAGAAAAAACGCTATGAGAATAATGCTTCCAAGTGCTTTTTCATAATTTAATTTTACCACTGAACCATATTTTAGTACACAAGCACATTCCAAATATTTTTTCAGCTATTCTCACTCTAAAATGGGAAATTGATGAAAGCAAGGGAGTTATAAATTTTTTACTGTAATTTCAGTATCTTATACAGGATGACCAGAAAAAATATAAGATGGCAACTTACCCTTCTGCTTTTAAATAGCAAAGTAAAAAATTGAAAATGTATTATAATAACCCACAGATCCAGAAGGTTGGAGGAGTGAAAGGATATTTTTTAAAACTCTATCCATGTGTTTATCTAACATAGTCTTACAGTATATAATTTAATGACACTAATATAGTTCATAGATACTGTAATACACTAAGGAGAGTTAGAGGATTATTTTGATTTTATTTCATCAACATAATTAAAAATAAAATAAATGAGATGTTTTGTTATAATCAGATTTTTTAAACATTTTCCTAGTTATAAAATATTAAATTATACTAAATACCTAACTTACTTTTAGTCAGTTGATGTGACAAGTTTGCAATTAAGACCCTTTCCTAGTTAGGAACAAAAGAATTAGATGACATACCAGGCCAGGAGCAGAGAATTCATAAAATGTGCTTCATAGAAAAATGTATTAAATTGTGGGTAAAATTTATAGTTCATATGTAACAGCCACTGATAAATCAGAATTGTTCTCTGTATTAATTTTAACGTCCTGTTTCCTATCACATTTATCAATCTTGTTAGCTTCATGTACAATAAATGTTAAGCTAATTTGATGAAGTGGTTCAGGTTGTAACAGTGTATAAATTGTCAGTACATTCAATTCTTCTAAGTAAGCAATATTGCTGCTATTTTCTAGAAATAGCAATCATTTAAAAATGCCAAACAGCTAACTGCTACCAACTCTTTCTTGTATATTGTGTCTTTAAAGAAGGAAATATTTATGTGCCAATAATCATCAGAGAGATGTTTTGTAAAAGTATTGATGTTCTTGAAAGTATTTTTTAATCCTTATACTTTGCTTGTGAGTGTAAAATATAATTTATATAAATCTTTATATGTATAAAATATAGTCTGTTGTACTTGAGTAATTTGATGTATGAAATTTTAAATACCCTCCTTTAGCAGATTTTTATTTTAGAAACTATGTTCATTGTTTGATTTTATCATATTAATATGAATAAGAAAGAGAAGTGGAGCATCCAGCAGCTAACTAGTACTTAAAATTAAAAGCCAATATTTTGTAAAGTTTTAAAATTTTAGCAAATTTAACATTATTCCATCTCATGAAAAGATTTAAAAAGATGAGATTTAACTCTAGCCAAAGTAGAAATTTATATTCCACGTATCCAATCTCCATTGATGTTATAGTATCTTTTATTTGTAATAAATGTTCAAATTTCTATTTAGAAGCTCTAAGGTACATCTAGATTAAATCAAAACACAGTTTTATGCTTTTAAAATATATGTATTTCAAACTGTATATTTTAATTTCTGAGTGCATGTTATATAGTGTTTAATACTTCAGATGTCTTGGCAAATTCAATATAAATATTTATTCTCAGAAGTGACATGGGATTATCCCCTAAAAATTATGAATATGTACCATTTCCCTCAAAGTCATCTTAGCCTATGCTGTATCAAAAGTATTGTATATTTTATGGAGATTTAGTGATATACAAGTAAATGTTTTTTAAGTTATTTTATTGAAGTTCAATCTTTACATAAAATTAAAATCTTTTTTTTAAGTGTCAGTGCCAGAACTGTAAATGAAAATAATCAAATAAAAGTTAAAATAATTCAGTATTCATTTCCTTCCCTCGCACTTTATTTTCTCTAACTCTCTGCTTTGGATTTTAGGAGCTAGGTTCCATAGTTAAAGCACAGGTAAAGACCACCTGCCTTTTTATACTAATGTAGTCCTACTCGTTTCAGTATTTTACTTCTTTAGGTCACAGATGAACTCAATTATCTTTAAAAAATATTTTGTAATACCTAAAAATTGTTCTCTAATTAGTAAATATAAAACTTCGAAGTGTGTTTAGGAACCCTTGAAATATTATTTCTGGCTGTTGTGGGAACCAGATGTTGACATGAACTGTTAGTCAAGTTGTCGAAATTATTTTGAGTTTGGACGCCAGTTTGACAGTTCATTTTGGAACTTTTTAGCTTTTGGTTGCCATTCTGCCCCCACCATAGCTTGTATTAGCAAACATACACTTGTGTGCTATGTGGGCAGTTCCCAGCATGTCTCCATAGTCAGGTGTGTTTCATCCATGGCCCAACCATAGAAATAACCCTGGGAGATCCTCACAAGACAGCAGACCTGTTATCAATTGAAGGCTTACAGAGGACCTGCAGTTAACCAAGGGTTTTAATGCCAGCAGGTAAGGTGAAAATCCTGCAGTCTTAATGACTCCTAAAAATCCCATAAATTAATACAAATTGCCCCCTGAATCATGGACACCCGAATAGCACAGCGCATGTCTGTATATCAGAAAAATCGTGGACACCCGAATAGCACAGTGCATGTGTTGTATCAGAAAAATTCTCATTTAGTTTTCCAGCCCAGTGGGGTAAAGACTGTCATCTTCTGGGTACTAAAACTTTTTTTTTTTTTTTTGAGATAGTTGCCCTGGGATCATAGCTCACAGCAACCTCAAATTCCTGGGCAGAAATGATCCTCTTGCCTCAGCCTCCCCAGTAGCTGAGACTCCAGGTGCCTGCCACCATGCCTTGCTAGTTTTTGTGGGGGAGGGATTCTATTTTTAGTAGAGATTGGGTCTCACTCTTGCTGAGGCTGGTCTCAAACTCCTGAGCTCAAGTAATCTACTGGCCTCAGCCTTCCAGAGTGCTAGGATTCCAGGTGTGAGCCACTGCACCTGGTGGCCCGGATGCTAAAACTTCAGTTCCAAACATGGTGGTGACTCCCCACAAGATCACACTAAGCAGCCATGCAGAACTCTGCTCTGCAGTGACCACTCTACAGTCTTCCTCTCATTTGGAATGCCACCTTGTCGGACCTAGGCTGATGATGAAGGATAAACATAGAGAAAAATTACAGAATTCTTGCATTATAACTTAAAGTGTATATAGAAAAACAATCTGATACCTCATTTTTACCTGGACTGCAGGAACAAATCCTGAAAACCTTGATGTGGGGCTGTTTCTCAGATGGGAGGCAGTATATAGCACATCCTGTAAGAGATCAGAGTGAACTCAAATCATCTGCATTTGAATCCCAGCTTTCTCCTTAAGCTAAATTACTGACCTGATCTTCACCTCACTTCCGTTGTCTATAAAATGGAGATGATATCACTATCTGCCTCATCTATATGCTGTAAGGGTTACATCAGTCACGTATAGCACACAGCTGTAGCACACAGGGTTTGATAAACTGTTGGCTATTCTCAGTTTCATCATCCGTATGCTATCCAAATGCCGTAAGGTCACAATGCTCAAAGCATAGACAACTTGCTTATAAAGTCTCTTCCTGGAAACAACTACTGGCCAGCAGCACACAGGCTTCTTTGACATACGGCATCCCAGCTAACCAGAAGGGCTTCAGCTGATCTGGCTGATGAGGCTGACGTCCTTCATCCTTTCTCAACTTCTTTCCCATAAGCATCGCCCTAAAAGACAGCTGATGACAAGAACGAGCTTCCCACATTCTTCAGTTTACTAGGATTCAATACACAATTATCCATTTACGTGATCTCAGAGTCAAGAAATAAAAATGATTTTAAAAAGCAAATAACCTCTCCTTTAAAGTTCTTTCAATATTTAAAAAAGGTAAGTTTCTAAATCCTCTTCAGACAAAAACATTAACTTTCACTAACTGGCTATATTGAAGTTACACTCCTATTGCAGGTGTTATAAATCAGTATGAAACACTGACCCTCTGTCTTTTAATGTTTTCTGTACTTCTATACTGCACCCACAAAAACTAATTTCAGATTACCATATGCAGAGTAAATTAACTTTTTGCATACAAGAAAATTTTGGCATGCCTTACTTCTAGGAAATGGATAGTAAACTCACAAAACAGACACATCAGACACACATTAGACATACATTCTCCATGTATGCGCCTCACACTGGTAGCATTGGCATCACCTGTGAGTTTTTCACAACCGCAAATCCGTGAACATCGCCTGACTTACTGAATCAGAATCTCTGTGGTACAGCCCAGGACACTATTTTCAGTAAGCTCTCCCAGGTGTTTTGGGTTTTTTTTTTTTTTTTCTGAGACAGGGTTTGATTCTGTTGCCCCTACAGTGTCATAATCATAGCTCACTGCAGCCTTCAACTCCTGGGCTCCTCTATTAGCCTCCCAAGCAGCTGGGACTACAGAAATGTGCTGCCAGGCCTTGCTAATTAAAAAAGTTTTTTTTAGTGGCAATGATGGATCTTACATCTAGAAAACCCTGAAGACTCCCCAACAGACCTCTAGAATTGATGTTGTCAAGATGATGTCCAGACTGGTCTCAAACTCCTGGCCTTAAGTGATCCTCCTGCCCCAGCCTCCTACAAAGTGTTTTTAACCACTACACATTTTTTGTTTCTTTTTTGCAATGGGCTTTATCATACAGAAACTTTTAATAACCTCCTCTATCTGAAAATGTTGGTACTGTTTTCTTCTTGCAGGTTTATTGGTAATGGATTTTGGAACTAAAGCAGAATTACTGGATAAAAACTGCAGGTATAATTTGCAGACAAATATGGAAGGATCAGGATTCAGTTAAAAGTCTAAAATGATCAGTAATTGTCATTGCTGTAGTCCCAGCTACTTGGGAGACTGAGTAGGGGAAGATCACCTTTAACCCAGGAGTCTGAGGCTGCAGTGAGCTCACACCATTGCAGTCTAGCCAGAGCAACAAGAGTGAGACCCCCATCTCTAAAACAGGACCAGGGACCAGAGGGGATTGGTTTTGATATGAGTCTGCAAGCAATAGATTTGCTATGGTCTCCATGCAGTCAAACCTCTCTGCAAAAGATAATCTGTTTGCAGCCACTCCCCAGTGCTAGCATCTTCAGACATTAGATTCTCATAAAGAATGTGCAATCTAGGTCCTTCATACATGCATTTACAGGAGGGTTTGTGCTCCTGTGAGAATCTCTAATGCTGCCGCTGATGTGTAGTAGGTGGAACTCAGGTGGTGATGTGAGCAATGGGGAGCAGCTGTAAATACAGATGAGGCTTGGCTGGCCTGCTCAATGCTCACCTCCTGTGTGTGGCCTGGTTCCTTACAGCCCAAGGACAGGTACCTGGAGTGCTGGAGACTAGATTTAGAACATTAACAGTTAAAGTGATGTGATGATAATCTACCATATCTATTACTATTTTCTACTCGTTGCCCTTGTTCTTTGTTCCTATTTTTGGTTTCCATTTTTTCCTGCCCTTTGTGGTTTTAACTGATCGTATTATATGATGCCATTTTCTCTCCTAGCATAGCAATTCCGTTTCTTTGTTGTTGTTGTTACTGGTTTTTCGTTGTTGTTTTGATTTTTTGCAGTTTTTGGCCTGGGCTGGGTTTGAACCCTCCACCTCCGGCATATGGGGCCAGTGCCCTACTCCTTTGACCCACAGGCACCACCCTGTTGTTACTGTTTTTAGTGACTGTAATGTACAGTTAATTCAAGTCCACTTCCATACCCCTTTATGGGTAATGGAAGTGTCTTCTAATGTCCCTAGTTGCTCCCCGCTTCCTACCTGTTACATCATGGTTGTCTTTCACTTCGCTTGTACATAAGCTATAGTCATTGGATACCTGGCTGCTATTATTTTACAAATTCTTATTTGTTAGATAAGAATGAGAAAACCAAAAACTTTTAACATACCTTCACTCATTACATTGCTACTGCTTTTCCATTCCTTATGCAGATTTAAGTTTCTGACCCATATCATTTTCCTTCTCTATGAAGAACTCCTTTTTAACATTTCTTGCAAGGCAACTCTACTAAGCAAAATGTTCTCTCAATTTTTGTCTGAAAAAGTCTTTGTTTCTCCTTAACTTTTGGAGGCTAATTTCTCAGGATACAGAATTTCAGGTCAGTGGGGGTGGGGGCTTCCTCTCCACACTTTAAATATGTCACACTACTCTTTATGCTTATATGGAATAAGATATAATTCTTATCTTTAATTCTTCCTTGAGAAGGGCGGATTTTTTCATTCAGTTCTTTCAAGATTATTTTATCTTTGATCTTCTGCAATTTGAATATGATATGTCAAGGTATTGGGGGGGCATTTTTCATGCTTGCTAGATCTATGCTTTGTTGTCTGAATTAATTTAGGGAAATTCTCAGTTATTATTGCTTCAAATACTTCTTTCTGTTCCTTTTTCTTCTGTTGCTCCTATGTTTGTGCTACACTATTGTAGCTGTCCCATAGCCCTTAGAGACGCTACTCTTTTTGAGTTTTCCCAGTTTCCTTTTTTTTTTTTTTCTTGTACCATTTAAGTTTTGGAAGTTTCTTTTGACATCTCTGCAAACCTGAAAATCCTTTTTATTTTATTTTTAATTATGGGTACCTAATAGTTGTGTACCTTTATAGGATACATGTGATGTTTTGATACAGGCATACAATGTGAATTAGTAAAATCCAAGTAATGGGGTATCCATTACCTCTGCCCAAGTCCTGGGTCTGCACCAGCACAGCCATAGGCATTACCCAAGGGCTGCAGTCTTTATGGCCTGACTGCCTCCAAATTCAGTCCAGACCCAGGCTCATTTTTATCAGCAGGTGGGGGCTAGCTAGAACTTGGGGCTAGAGACAGAGCATTTTCCTCTGGCTGGGCTGGTCTAAACGTTCTCTCTAGGAAGCAGCAGAATTCTACCCTGTGCCGTGTTCTCCTGCGCCAGGGTAGCCCTGAGCTTCGATTCAGGGTCCCACAGTCACGTCAATCTCCCTCCCCAGGCACACAGACTCCTCTCCGTTAGATGTGCTGGCAGGGCACTGCCTGTGAGTGTGGCAGGTAACTCAAGATGATATTCTCTGCTCCCTGCAGTGCCTCTTTCCTTGATATAATGTTAAAAGCGTGGATGTGGAGAGAAGGGAAAGCTTTTACACTGCTGGTGGAACTGCAAACTAGTACAACCATTTTGGAAGGAAGTATGGAGAATCCTCAAAGAACTCAAACTAGACCTCCCATTTGATCCTGCAATCCCATTACTAGGCAGCTACCCAGAAGAAAAATAATTCTTTTACCATAGGAGATTTGCACTAGACTGTTTATTTCAGCTGAATTTACAATGTCCAAAATGTGGAAACAGCCTAAATGCTCACCAACCCAGGAATGGATTAACAAGCTGTGGTATACGTATACCATGGAATACTATTCAGCCACTAAAAAAGATTGAGATTTTACATCTTTTGTATTAACCTGGATGGAAGTGGAACACATGTTCTCAGCAAACCATCACAAGAATGAAGAAACAAGAATCCTGTGTACTCAATTTTGATATGAGAACAATTAATGACCCAGCACACACGGGGGCAGGGGAGGGGGGCCGGAAGGGGAAGAGCAGCGAGAGGGAAGGAGGGAGGGGATGGTACACCTTTGGGGGGCAGAACACTATTATGAGAGGGTCTTTGTCTAACACAAGCAATTAATGTAACCTGGTTCTTTGTACCCTCAGTGGATCCCCAACAATAAAAAAGGAAAAAGCAGGTAGGAAGATACCACTCACCTGGAAGCTGGTGTTCTTTCTTGCAGAGGGGTGACTGCTGGGTGTTTCTATTTGGTCACATTGCCCTGCCCCATTTTCAGCTGTTATTCTTTCCTGAGCTGGGTCCAGTCTACTAAGGAGCCTGTAAAAGGCACTCTTCATTTCTGTTAGTGTGTTTGATCTCTCGCATTTCTGATTCCTTCTGAGAACTTCCTCTCTCACTTAATATCACCCCTCTGCTCTTGGATGTTGTCTCCTTTTTCCTTTAGAGCCCTCAGCATGCTAATAGTTGTTTTGAATTCCTGGTCTGATAATTCCAACACACCTGTCATATCTGAGTCTGATTCTGATGCCTGCGTCGTCTTTTCCAACTGTGTTTTTTGCCATTTAGTATGCCTTGTAATTTTATGTTAAAAGCTGGGCATAATGTACTGGGTTAAAAGAACTCTGGTAAATTAATCTTTAGTGATATGGTGGCTTGGTGTTGGGGAAGGGAAGTCTTCTGTAGTTATATGATTAAGTTTCAGTCTTTTAGGGAGCCTGTGTCCCTGGGCTGCAGACTTTGCAAATCGTTTTTCAGGTTTCTCTTGGACTAGATGGGAAAGGACAGCTAGCAGGGACTGGAGGTAAGTCTTTCCCTTTCCACTTGGAAAGCTAAAGCAGGCTGGTGGTTTCCTCCCCCAGGTCAATGAGGCTCTGATAAGCCCCAGTAGGTCAGGCTTTGGTAAAAGAATTTCTTTTGAGGTAGGCATGGCCTTATTAAAAAGAACAGAACACTCTCCCATTTTTCAAAACAGTTCCTTTTCCCCTTTCCCTGCCAGAGGCACAGGATATTTTTCTCTGATCTTCACTATATAAACCTAGTAAAGAAAATAAAAGTAAAACTCAATAAAGCCTGTGTGGGAGGAAGAGGAACCTCATTACAACTGGGCATTATGGAGTTTTTAACTCTCAGACTTTTCACACTACGCTTTCAGCAATTTGTCAATTATAGTTTAGTTGTTCCTTTCCAGGCACTGGTTCCAGTGGAAGTTCCTGTTTGTGGGTTTCTGTGCCTATAAACTGTGATTCTGTCTCTCCCTCCAATTTAGGGGGATCAGTAATTGTCCTGTGACTTGACTTCTCATACAGAAAAGTTACTAATTTTACTGAACTCTGTTCAGCTTTTTACTTATTAATACAGAGTGTGACTTCCAAGCTTCTTACATGCCACACCAGAAATCTAATAAGCTTCCTCAACTCTGAAAAACACAAACTTGAAAAATTCCAATTGAGGCAAATCCTACACCATTTTACACAATTTAAGACTTTTCCCATGAGGAGAAAGCTACTGGACAAATGACCAGAAGGCACTGATGCCTTGTCTGAGGTGTTCATGGGCAGAGAATTTCTTCCTCTTGTCTTGAGCTCTAGACAGCTGTACCTCTAGAAACAAAAAGCAAATCACCTTTATTTTTGAGGTTTAATCAGAAATCTCAGGTAATCTGAAGGTGCCAGTAAGGCAGTCCTCAAGTTGTTAGATGTTAAGAGTTCATTTATCAACATGTTTAATAAACATTAACATAGGTATATTTGGCAATTACATGACTTTGTCCTCCCTTGAACACAAGGGTATTTAACTATGAAAAGGAACTTGACAAAGTGGCCTCTTTTAAACAGCCATCCAGCTTAGCATAAGGCAGAAAACATTAATAGTCACTGTGTTGCTGGCTACACCTCTACACCCCTTCGTTTCTAAGTCCTGTGAAATGAATCACGTGATAAAATTCTTCTCTCTTCTGTAATACTGAGCCTCCTCAAGAAAATGGAGATACATTTCTTATCTTATTATCTGATGAGATGATGATCAGGCTGGTTGAAATTTATAAATACGCTGTATGCCCCCAGGATTATGGTAGGTCCTATTTAAGCTATTTTTAAAAAGAACAGAAGCTAACCCATATCCAGTTGGAATGACATAATAATATAGATATAAATTTAATGAAAATTGTGAAGACATAAGAAAATTGGTTCAAGGAGAAATATATAAATTTTAAGAAATATATAAATTTTAAATTTATTAAAATTTAATACATAAAATAGTAAATTTTATATATTTTAAATATATAATGTCATTTAAACCTGAAATGATCTCTTTTATTAATGTTTTCTATAAGTTAAGAACATATTTAAGAATATAAAGGGACATTTTTAATTTAGCTACAAAAAGCAATCAAATGGCTGACTTTAAATATCTCTTAATTTGGGGAAACAAGAAAAAAGTTTTGAAAGGGAAAAATAACCTTCTATAAAATGCAAAGGAAATTACGTTTTCTGAATATGTATAGTTATTTGTACTGTAAATCTCCCATTCTTTCTTCAACTACAGCAGTCTCACTGATTCCCTCCAATCTATTTGTATTTCTGATCAAATTAGAAATATATCTGTAAGTGATCCCAAGAGGCAACTGGATAAAATTTTAATGTGCACTTATACCTAGAAAAGTGGTCTCCCAAAATCAAAATATAAAACCTCACTAAAGTACACAGCTATGATTTAATAAAAAAAAAAAAATACTGTAAGAGGGCAGCACCTAATGGCTCAAGGAGTAGAGCACTGGCCCCATATGCCGAGGGTGGCGGGTTCAAGCCCAGCTCTGGCCAAAACTGCAAAAAAAAAATACTGTAAGGAAAAAAAAACCTCACTAAAAATGTCTAATACTTTTAGTGAAAATGGACACCTATTAACTTGATACAACTTTTTCCTGAAAGCAATACAGTCCATGCATATTCTCAATCCTAACTCCATAATGGCCATAGGAACTCACCATAGTAAAAAAAATTGCTAAAAATATTTTTGAAAATGGCTGAGCTCAGTGGCTCATGCCTGTAATCTTAGCATTTTGAGAGGCCGACATCAGTGGATTGCCTGATCTCAGGAGTTTGAGACCAACCTGAGAAAGCAAGACCCTGTCTCTACTAAAAGTAGAAAAACTAGTCGTGTGTTGGGAGTACCTGTAGTCCCAGCTACTTGGGAGGCTGATAGATGTGGGCTTATGTGAGGACTTCAGGGAAGAGTCATTTCTGATGTACTTGAATTATTAGTAATAATGAGTTTATAATTTTGAAGACAGTATTTAATTAGTTATAAGTAGATTAGGAATTGAATTAGGAACAGAAAAGAAACACAGAAAAAGAAAAAAAATGGGGAAAACCCTAATTTCAGTGCAAAGTGCTGTCAAAGGCCTGCCTCTTTAAAACTCTGAAAGCTGTCTTACTGCAACTTCTCCCTCCCCAGAGGATGGAAGGTGCTGCTGCTGCCAGCTGCAGAGGTTT
Source organism: Perodicticus potto (assembly GCA_963574655.1). Classification (NCBI taxonomy): domain Eukaryota; kingdom Metazoa; phylum Chordata; class Mammalia; order Primates; family Lorisidae; genus Perodicticus; species Perodicticus potto. The sequence continues at coordinate 7,343 of CAUYRH010142975.1, read as the reverse complement.
TCTGCTTGGCAGAGAGTGATTTGGGGGAGTTTAGAATGTACAATGTTTAAACTTTGTTGAACACTGCAAGAATTGCTCCTGACCAGATAAGGAGATAAAATAACTTTTATTCTGTCACGTTGCTATGGCCAGATGAGTCTGTCCCTCTAGACATGAGGCTTTCTGAGTGTTAACGATCAGAAACACTGATTTGTTTTGTGATTTGTGTGTGTGGCCTAATTGGGATTTTTCTCTTACATCCTGCTTCTGGACTGTTTTCACTGTTCCATAATCTGTGTTAAAATCATAAATACCTTAAATCAATAAGAGTAACAAGTAAATCCATACAATTAACGTAGTTAATGAAATAGTTTAGTTAGGAAAATGCAAGCACAGCAAGAACCATGATGGGATTGTTTGCCTTGCCCTCATGAGATTTATGATTCAAACCCTGGTGTATGAAATAAAAATGGAGCTAGCCTGGAAATCAGGGCTGCATGCTGAAAGCCTTACAGAGAAGGTCTTGCAGCCTCCTGACCCCAGCTACCCCTAAATTTTCTCTTTTGTGTCTCTTGTCTCTTGTTTTCATTCTTCTATGTCCTCTTGCCCCACCTAATCACTGGAAGGGAACCCCTACTAGGGGGTTGTCCAGGCTGATTCCTGACATTGGCAAGAGGATTGCTTGAGCTCAGGAGTTTGAGGTTGCTGTGAGTTATGATACCATGGCATTCTAACCTCGGGCAACAGAGTGAGACTCTGTCTCAAAAAAAAAAAAATTCTAAAAAAAATATATGTACATACCAATGGTATTAAGTAGGGCTTGGGAATTAAAATATTTTTTCCCATATCCTCTTCTACTTTTTAGCTATGCAACTCTCTCAAACTCTAAAGCATCAAGAAGAACTTGTTGTTGGTATGTAACAAACTACCTAAAATGTAGGGATTTAAATCAATAAATATTTATTTAGTTCATGATTTAATGGATTGTCAATTTCAGCTGAACTTAAGTGGGTGGTTCCTGTGGTCATGGCTGATCTCACTCATGCATGAGGTCAGCTGCTGGACTGGCTGCATAATAATCTAAGATGGCTCCAGCTGGGATGACACATTTCTCCTCTATCTGGTCCCTTATCTTTCACATGGACTTCCCAGGCTTATTCAGCTAGAGAGAATTCTAAGAAACAGAGCAAAAGCATGTAAGCTTGAGCCCTAGGCTCAGAACCGGCACATCACATCAGCTATATTTTTTATGGGAAGAATCAAGTTAAAACACCTGCCCAAATACCAGAGTTGGACAACCAGATTCCATCTCTTGATGGAAGAAAATGCAACACCATATTATAGCAGGTATGAATGTAGAAAGGGATAGGAATTATGACCATTTTTACAATCTCCTACACTATACTTGGTTTCTTCTCCTTTTATATAATTCATTTCAAAAATGAAGACTCTGCATATTTATTTCATATAGTGACTTACAAATATCTCAAATTTTAACTTCAATAAAGCCTTACCTGAGCATCCCAGTCAAACATGATATATTTAACTTAATTTCTATAAATAATTCAATCATAATGTTCTCTTGTATTTTATTTGGTAGCTCCTAGTAGACTACAAGTCTTAGAAGGCTAGGGATCAATTCTATCTTGTTTTCTTCAGTATGTGATCATTGCTTTCAAAATGGCTGTACCCCATAGATATTCAATCAATATTGTTTATTGACTAAAAAATAAAGGAATGAACTATTCAATTAAAAACTCATTTATTGATCAAATGAATAAAGGAATGAACTATTCAATATTCAATTAAAAACTCATTGAGAAATGAGCTGTCCCTTCTTTTTTTTCTTTCTTTCTTTTTTTTTTTTTTTTTTTGGTGACAGAGTTTCACTTTGTCATCCTTGGTAGAGTGCCACAGTGTCATAGCTCACAGCAACCTTAAACTCTTGCGCTCAAGCAATCCTTATCCCTCAGCCTCCCAAGTAGCTGGGACTACAGGCACCCACCACAACACCTGGCTTCTTTTAGAGACAAGGTCTCACTGTGGTTCAGGCTGGTCTCGAACTGATGAGCTCAGGCAATCCACCAGTTTCAACCTCCCAGAATGCTAGGACTACAGGCATGAGCCATGGCGCTTGGCCCCAAGGGCTGTCTCAATTAATTTGTATCTCCCATGACCTCTACAAACTTGTACATAGAAGGGCCTCATAATTGTTAAGTACAAAAGGAGAACCTATAGATTGAGAATTCTGGCGAATAGTTCTCATACCTTCTTCAGTCTTCAGGATTTTTTAAGTACGTTCAATCGACATGTTCAAAACTACGCTATCCCCAGGACATTTGAAATCTGTCATTTAATAGCAGTTGGCAAATCTCCCCTCAAAGAAATAGCTGTCTGGAAAGGTTTAATGGAACTGGCTATAAATACTGACCTCACTACAATCGAGAGGGGGAGAAAAACAAGATAAACAGGACTGTACCTATAAATAAAATAATACAATATACAGTAGCACCCTGCTTCAATCCTATAGTTGGTTGTAAACAAAACAGCAACTCTGGGTGTCAATTCAATACCATGATTTCATCAGTCATTTTACTACAGAAAAAAGTTTATAACAATAATCTTTATCATTTCATGTTATAAAAATAAGATTGAAACAAATATATCCACTCGATGACTTTTTTATACCCCAATTTGCAAGTTTACTCAATATATTTCAATGATATTTGAAACTACACAGTAAATCTGGTGTTGAATTCAGAAGACTCCTAGAGATACCTACTGATGAATTTTTGGAAAATGGCAGATTAGCGGCAGCTTCCCTGTGTGCCGATTCCAAGGAAAGAAGTGAAAGCTGTAGGCAGTGACCTATATGGAGATCACTCATCTCTGAAGCAGCATTGTGAAATCACAGAGAAGCAACGCGGGACACTTGGTGTAGAAAAAACGGTGACAGGGTGATAGACAAGATCAGACAGCACAAGAGGAGTAACAGGAGACCGGAGCGGGGGACCATGCTTGCCCTGGCAGGACGATACACGGATCTCCTACCAGACCCGTCAGGGTCTGCCTGAACTCTGTGCAGAGCCACTGACTAGACAACGGGTGCCGTTGGCATTGGGGTACAGCTGAAGCCATCCTGGACTTCTGGGTGCACCGTGTCGAGTCAGCACTAGGTAAAGAAGGGAGTGGCCCGACTTGGGGCTTCCTGAGCCATACCCTGGAACTTAGAGCCAGGCGCGAACCCTAGAGAGCTGCTGACCCTGGGCACAAGGACTGACTGGAGCGCAGCAGGCTCCAACCTGAAGGGCGACCACTTCGGCAGGCGCTGGGTGAGGCTTGGAGAACGATGACCTCTACATGCCTAACCTGGCCTCCGTGGGAAGTCTGTGCCAGAGAAGCAGCCAGCTGCTTGCATGTCCTCAATCCGCCCTCCAGGCACCAGCAAACCCATCAGGTGGGTTTGGGTTTAACTGCCATCTACACAGCCCGCCTCAGGCTCAGGGGCTCTGTGTTGAGCCTTTGCTCCCAGCTCGCCCCAATTCTGGCTCGGAGGTACCTACAACGGGGCACAGAAGGCTGACCTGAGAGGCCTTGGGAGATTTTTCCGGTGGGTCCTGGGATAGGCCTGGAGAGCTACACCCTCTGCATGCCTGACCAGGCACCGCCCGTCTGGTCCTGACCCTGCTCCCCAGGTCGGATCAGTCCGCCTTCTACTCAGCCCCCATTCTCACTCAGTGGCTTTGCCCAAAGGCTGTGCTTTTGGCTCCACCCCAGTCCAGGCTGGAGGCTGTCACCCTGGAGCACAGCAGGTTCCCATCTGACTGCCACTGGGAGGCAGTTTCGGGAGGCCCTCAGTGGAAGGCTGGTAGCCCCATAATATTCTGAAATTTAAAGAAAATACATACTGAGATACTACATTTTCATATGTATTGAACAAAGAAATCGTTACTTAGAGCCATTATGAAACAATTTTTAAAATGCCACTTAGTAATTTTTGGAGGATCACTTTCTATAATATAACATCACATGAAATTATTTTCAAGTAAAAGTAGCTCAAGGAAATAATGACCCTATAATTGATTTTATCTAAATGACCCTATAATTGATTTTATTAACCATTAAAAGACAGGCAGGTGCAGTGGCTTATGCCTGTAATCCCAGCACTTGGGATGGTAAGGTAGAGAAGGACTGCTTGAGGCCAAGAGTTCGAGACCAGCCTAGCCAATATAACAAGAACCTATCTCTAGCGAAAAAAAAAGAAAGAAAAAGGGAAAAAGAGAAACCAGCTGGGTGTAGTGGCGCTCATCTGTAGTCCCTGTTACTCAGGAGGCTGATGCAGACAGATCATTTGAGACCAAGACAGTAATCAATGATCCTGCCACCACACTCCAGCCTGGGTGACAGAGTGAAACGTTGTCTCTTAAGAAAAAAATGTATTAAAGACAGATTAGAATCGACTGATGCCATACATAATAAAGTGTCAGTATATTTAGGTTATAACAGAAAAAGGATACTTTATACTTACTGCACTTTGACATTTCAAATGTTTCTGACTGATCTTGATAATTTCTGTATTCACTTTCCAACTCATGAATAACATGTCAATGAAAATACTTAAAAGAACACAGAGGTGGCAAATATTCTTCACATACAACTTGTTCAGTGACACGAAAAGCTGAGGAACAAACAGCCAACAGAGTTAACTCTCATGCCAACGTGCAACAGAAAAAAAGACTCAACATGAACAAGTGATTTCACCTCAGCAAACAAAACCATTTAGTGATATTATCAGCAATACTTAAAATGCCTAATTCTAAGGGTCTGAAATTTAACATTAGAAAAGGGTTACCACAGGTCTTTTCAACTCATGCTTACAGGTCCCAAGTTTTTTCAAACATGGAAACAGTGAGATGGCTCCAGTACATGCTAGATTCCATAAATTTTTCAAGACATGCTATTCTCTGTGTTATTGAAATAGGACCTCTTAGTTCAGATTTCTGTGTGCATAGTTAATCACATTTTAATGGTATATTCTCTCTATAGACCTCTAAACATGAACCACATAATAGAATGCAGCAACACGTAAATCAGGAGTGACCAAGGCATAAGTTCAGGAGAAGCAATGGCTAAACAGCAAATGAAATACATGGTGGGGGTGAAGTCAGTGGACAATACCAAGTTCATCTACTAGAAACCTACAGTAACACTGAAACTAGGTAAAATGCAGTCACTGAGAGCAAAGGCTTAGCATCAAACTGACCTTTGATTTGAATCTTGTCTCTCCTATTGGTATTTTGTCCAAGTCAATTAAATGAAACTTCAATTTCCTTATCCATGAAACTGGTATAATAATCCTCATAATGTGAGGATTAAAGGAGATTGTGTATGAATTACTTCAGTGTCTCTCACATAGTTAAGATCTATCAACAAATGGTTACTGAATGTTTATGGTGTATTAGGCACTGTTCCAGGAGATAGAGTGGCTCTTGAACTTATCAAACATACATATAGCTCAATATATTTTATCATCATTATCATTATTAGGCCATGCAGCAAAAATTAGGTTAAGGAGTAAAAGTCAAGATGATGTGAAAGAAATGCAAGATACTAGAATATGAACTAGAGCCAAAGGCAGAAAATAACCTAAGGTTAAAAAATATGTAAGAATAAATTGCAAGGGAGTTATAAAGTGATCCAACAATATTCTTAGAATGGAGTTGCTTTAAAATAGCCAGATGAATGTATTCTGAGGTGCACTCCAATCCATTTAACACTACCAATTGGATTTATTTATTGAGTGTCCACTGTGTAAAAAGCTGCCATTTGAGACTGTATATATTAAAAACCAAAAAATCATACAAAACAGGTTCTGCCTCTCAATAGTAAATGTAGCAGTAAGAAGAATAAGACGTGTAAAAGATAACTTCCAGTTATCTAATGCTGTGTAGGAAACTACCTTAAAACTTTAGTTACTTAAAACAATGTATTTTTTATAATAAATATGAAATGTGAGCAGGGCTAGCAGGGTTAGCTCATTTCTATTTATTGTTGACTGGGGCTGTTTGGATGCTGGTTCATTCACTTTTATATATATATATATATATATATATATATAATCTGGTTCCTACATTGAAAAGACCAATATATCTGGTTACTAGGCTAAAGAGACCCTTTTGGGGTCAAAAGGCTCAGAGAGCCAGGGCTTCTGAGGCATCTTACCATCGCACTCCCTGTGGTCTCTCTACATAGATTCTTCAGCACAGAGGCTTTAGGATAGCCAGGCTTCTTAAATGGCAGCTCAGAACACCTAAGACATGTGTCCTGAAAAAGACAGAAAGAATACCAGCTGGAAAATCTATCATCTTTTTCTTTGCAGTTTTTGTCTGGGGCCGGCGGGGTTTGAACCCACCACCTCCGGCATATGGAGCCAGTGCCCTCCTCCTTTGAGCCACAGGCGCTGCCTGAAAACCTATCATCTTTTGTGACATAGCCTTGAAAGTCATGCAACATAATTTCTGCCTCATTCTTCTTGTTAGAAACAAATCACTAAGGCTCACCTATAACAAGGGAAGAGCAAATAGATTCCACCTTTTGTGGAAGAAGTATCAAAGAACTTATGGCTATACCCTTCGGTCACAAATTTTAATGTACCTTTTACATGCAAAATCCATTCTGCTGTCTTGGGCAACTCTACCTATGCAAAAGTCTTACCAAAAGTCCTTACACCATCAGGACAGGCTCAAAATCCAGTATGTCATCTCCATCTAGATCAGACTCCTTGGATGCTCACGAAGTACAGCTTACGAAGTATAGCTATTCTCACCCTGCTTCATGCCAGTAGTACTTCAGAAGTCAAAAGCCCTCACTTCACGTTTTATTGTCTCTATCCTTTTCTAAAAGTACACTTCTCTTAAAACTTTGTGAGTCTCCTATGAATCATCCTGGAGGTTCACTTCATTAGACAAAAGCTATATCACAAAATTCATGACGATAAGCTCCTCTCTAACTTTGATTTCCTGTAAGGTTGCTATAGGAAAGCACTCTTGACATTCTTAAAAGCCCTATTATTAGAAGAGATAATCTTATAATGAATTTCCTTTCAGATCCTTTGAGATATTTATCTGTTCAAGATACTACCACAAATATTTGCAAAGAGTTATATAAAAATACTCTCAACATGATCTTTATTGCTTATTTTCCTGACAGTGTCTTGGTTTTACTTTTTTATTTTTATTTTTATTTTTTGAGACAGAGCCTCAAGCTGTCACCCTGGATAGAGTGCCATGGCATCACAGCTCACAGCAACCTCCAATTCCTGGGCTCAAGTGAGTCTCCTGCCTCCGCCTCCCAAGTAGCTGGGA
>CAUYRH010142974.1:0-11197 GCA_963574655.1 Perodicticus potto | reverse complement strand
TGTGGCGGGCGCCTGTAGTCCCAGCTACTCAGGAGGCTGAGGCAAGAGAATCGCCTAAGCCCAGGAGTTGGAGGTTGCTGTGAGCTGTGTGATGCCATGGGACTCCACTGAGGGCGATAAAGTGAGACTCTGTGTCTATCAAAAAAAAAAAAGAAATTTAAAAAGTATATATGTGATGAAAGTTAAGTTTGTCTTTGGCAAACCCTTCCCTTGGTCAGCACCGCCATTTTCCCCCACACCCAGCATTTCCCTGCCAAGTGGCACCCTGCCTCCCTTTTCAAGTCTTGGAGGAAATCCATCTCTAAATTAATCACCTGCAGGGGCTAGAGGCTAACTGTGTTATTAGGTTCTCATCTGGGAAATTGGAGAGGATGCCTAGCCCTATACCCACCCCAAGTATTATTCATTTAGAAAGGAGATTTTAGGGATAGGTATTGTCTGACATATCTAAAGATATTGCTCTCTTCACCTTTAGCAATCTAGGCTTAGTTTTTAGGCACCAGTGATTTCCCATCTACTTCTCACTTCATCACCTTGTAGAAGAATTTTCTATGATCTTTTTTTTTTTTGAGACAGAGCCTCAAGCTGTCACCCTGGATAGAGTGCCGAGGCATCACAGCTCACAGCAACATCCAATTCCTGGGCTCAAGCGAGTCTCCTGCCTCTGCCTCCCAAGTAGCTGCGACTACAGGCGCCCTCCACAACGCCCGGCCATTTTTTGGTTGCAGCCGTCAGTGTTGTTTGGCGGGCCTGGGCTAGATTGGAACCCGCCAGCTCAGGTGTACGTGGCTGGCGCCTTAGCCTGCTGAGCCACAGGCGCCAAACCGAAGAATTTTATTTCTAATCTCAATCATAAAATGTTTTGATTATTTGTTGCTGGTATTTCTGTCTCAGCAATATTTGTAAATTAAAATGTTTTCTTCTAAAAAAAGTAAAAATAAAATGTTCTCTTGTGTCAACTGTTAGAAGTAAAGGAAGATATTTTGGCTGAAATTTAAATAGACACATAAAGTTAGTTATCATTTTCTCTTAGAGTTCCTCTTTCTATTTCTGGGAAGACAAGTCATTTGAATGGCAAGGGATGTTTGGAGGAAACGCTCTTTTCTAGCCTCTCCCTGGCTTACTAGATCTCTGTATATAATCAGGGTTTAGAAATACAAAAGACAGAGCATTACCAACATGGCAGAGTAGGAGACACTAGCCAAGGCTGAGGGACTGTGATGCCCCTCAAATCCATATTTCAAGGAGGCACAGCATAGTTCTCAAATCACACGAGTATACAAAGAATTGTAATAGGGTGAGCCAGAATAAACAATGATTCAAAGTATAGCGCAGGGCTGCCCTTGACCACCCACTTGACACAGCACCCCAGACTGCTATATGTCCTGATAGACATGACAGAGGATCCTGGCTGATAGGCATCCAGATTTCTACTGTGGCATCCTCTTCAAGGCTGAGCATTTGAAGAAGAAAATGTTTCTTTATGATGGAGGACCATGTGAAAACTGAAGATCTGACAGCAAATGATGGAAAGCCTAAGGCATTAGCAGTGGGGACAAAGAATGATTCACACCTAAGGAACTTTGGTGGTTGAGGGTAGACCATAGCCTTTGACACAGAAAGCAACATTGCACAGTGACTTGAGGTGAGTAGAGCAAATGTTGGACAATGAAACAGAAACACAGGGAAAGTGTTAGTCCAAAGAGAGGGACTGTAGAGCCAGTCACAGACTTGCATTCTGTGTGAGGCATTGGTTTCCTTAATTATTTGGGACTCTTGAAGTGATACCAAAAGAAAGGATAAATGGAAATTTCTTTTCTTTCTTTCTTTTTTTTTTTTTTTTTTTTTTGCAGTTTTTGGCCAGGGCTGGGTTTGAACCCACCACCTCCGGCATATAGAGCAGGCGCCCTACTCCTTTGAGCCACAGGCGCCACTCAATAAAGGGAAATTTTTGTTAGTTAAAAAGTAAGAATTCTTAGTTCAGCTTTAAAGACGACTAATTATTTAAGGCCTTCAATTAGGACATGTGGGCATAACCTAGGGGCATTAGAGTCATATAAGTTAACATCCCTGAGGATATTCAGATAGAGGAGAAGGTTATTTTTTTTGGAAAATTTGGACTTCTTGTAAACAAAGTAAGTGGCAATTCAAAATATCTATGACTATTGGCCTTTCATAGTACAGTGGAATATTAAGACCATAATTATCTGCTTGGATGGTACTTCAGATACCTTAGCTGCAGCAAATATATTGAATACAGAAAATTCACTATGAATTTTGATCCATCTTCTAAAACTAGCTTCTTTAATTTCTGTGAGCTATTGGTTATTGGCTATGATTGACATTTAGAGTTTTCTCAAATATAAGTAGATTTTCTTTTTAATGCTTAGATGCTATTTCTTCTGAGTGAAATGTAAATTGGAAAAATTTAGTTTATGAGTTGAGAAATTTATATAATCATTTTAGTAAAAAATTTTACAGGTGTATTTATGTTCATTCTGTTTTATCCAGTGAATATGGTCACAACAAGTGACCAAAGACCTCTAGATTGGCTTATTTGCAGTTGAGGGACTGGGGTCCATCCAGGAAATATCCTTTTTGGAATGTGGTGAAGAAACCTATTAGCTTCCTGGTCTATCTTGACCCTCTCAAATCCTTTTATAACCATTGAATCAAGGAAATATTCACATAGGCCACCACACAATTATATTAAACTTATAGGTAAAATTAGGATTTCCTCTTTTTATGCCACAGAAATAAGGTTAGTGCTGATAAATCAGAATGGTAGAGAATATGGCTGAGACATACAGTATTTCAGCCCTAGAGACAGGAAAGTCAGAAAATGATATAATCATGGCAGATTTAGGAGGTAGAGCTGAGGAAGCAAACCAAAAGATGCTGATCCACAGCTTTGTGGGGGCATGATACCCAGGGTGCCAGGGAAGGCAGCATGAGGAGTCCACAGGAGAAGGATTATAAAGGGTAGTATAGGGTGGTGCCTGTGGCTCAGTGGGTAAGACGCTGGCCCCATACACCGAGGGTGGCAGGTTCAAAATCCAGCCCCGGCCAAACTGCAACAACAACAAGAAAAATAGCTGGGCATTGTGGCGGGTTCCTGTAGTCTCAGCTACTCGGGAGGCTGAGGCAACAGCATCAATTGCCTAAGCCTAGAAGTTGCTGTGAGCTGTGTGATGCCACAGCACTCTATCAAGGGCAATAAAGTGAGACTCTATCTCTTTAAAATAAAAAAAAAAGGGTAGTATAGTGTCCCACAAGGATTTAGAGTTAGTCTTATCTGAGTCATAACCCTGCCACTTCTCACTAACTCTATTATCTTTCCAAAGCATTTCAATTTTGTGTAAAATTTAGTTCTCTCATTTACAAAATTGGAATAACGTTAGGACTTTTGTGTCTTTATTAAATAATATATCCAAAGTGTTTATTGTCTCTCATAGGTTTAGCATTCTTATAGTAATAATAAAAACAAAAATGAGAGCAAAAAATAACAATTAACATAAAGACTTCTCTAAAATTTGATTGTCTAAGAGGAAAAAGAGGAATGTCAATCATCATAGTTTTTTAAGTATCACAGGAAAAGGAATAAATTACCTGAGGGGAGCCATTTTGGTGGATGGTGAACACAATACTTTGATGTTTATTGGATAATCTACAAGGAGTAGATTATCAAAATATTTTGGCGAAGTCTTGAATCAGGGGTAGCATCTGTAGACTTTTACCTCTTGTAGATAATTGGCATCCTGGGAGGAAGATTACACATATAATGATAAAGATAAGGAACCTGAAGGCTGTGACCAAGAAACATCAAGTGCCAAATTATTCTATTGTCTCAAATAAAAAAATGATGGAGTGAGAGATAATCTCTGGTAAAGATAGGTGGTCTGAGGACACATTATGGAAGAATAAGTTTTCCCAAAAGAAGCTAAAAAGTGATGTTCTTGAAGAATTTTTTTCTTGATGTAATCATATTGGCAAGTGGTTCATTATTTTGTACACACTGAGCAAAATTGTGTTTACTAACACATATTTTCACTAGATGAGCTAGGGCTTTCAATGCAGCACAAGACACAGCATCATCCCTGAGGGAACATAGAACCTAAGGAATTGTATACCAAACAGTACTGTTGTGGGGCTGTATTTGCCTGATAAAGCAATGGACATAACCAGAGTAGGATTGTCATTTTCATGCTTGGAAACACAATCTAATTTTATACCAATTTGAAATTTGTATCTTACCTGTTCTCTGATTTGAAACTTTGTCCAAAACCAATGCAAAGCATATTTTAAAAGAATGAGAACATACATCTGGGACTGTTTTTATGATTTTCATCCTGTAACATGGAATAGAATGTCTGCTAACAGAAGACACCATATAGATATGTGGTCATTTTGCAGTAAAAGACCATCTGCCTGCCTGTGTACAGCATGCTTGAAGAAGCATAAAATGAAGACCCAAATCCCTTTATAATCTTGAAGACCAGATGCCTTATGACATGACTGATGGGTTGATGGGTGGGGTGAAATCCATCTCGGTGCCCATCTGGCGGATAGAGACCTTGGGAAATCAGCAGAAGAGCCGGCTGTCAGGAATCTGAAATACCATAATATTTTAGAGTTTCATTACTAAATTTCAGCATGAAGCTGAAATTTTTAAATTAGTGATTTTATGAGGAATCTTAGAAAAGTATGACCATTGAACTGGCAAAATGTAGCTGTTTGCTATATTATACTAACTTTGGCTAGCTCTTCTAAAAAGCTACATTATTGAATTTTGGAATAAGTTCAATGTTTTTTTTCTTGGGAAATCATGGACTTGATATTAAACATAATGCAATGTTTCAGGAACTCAAGAGTGAACCATTTTAATCCTGTGTCCAAATATGGCATGCTCTGTAACCCTGGGCAATGCATTTAACCTGCATAGGGAAAGGTAAAGTGTTCTAAATCATTTCCTTCCAAGACAGAAGAATTTTAGAATGCTTGACAGGGCTTTGGGTGCAATGATAATAGCAATGATTTTTCTTTAAAGATGAGCCTTTTGCTTCTGTTGAAGTATTTTAATATGCTATCCAATTAGAATATGAGAAACGAAGCTCTCTGATTCCCATTTTTGGCTGAAAGTCTTGGCTGGCTATTGCTCTGGGGTGAGTAAATGCCAGCTATTCAGATGCTCACTAAACTCTATATACTTGTAGAACGGTGATTTTTTTGCTTTCAATGATCAGTTTGCCATTCTCTGTAGGACAAGCAAAAAAAGACCCCTTTTCTGCCATTTGGCCTTGATGGAATCTTGGGCTTGCAGCTCCCTTTCTCTGTACTTACTCAAGCTCATTAGTCAGTTCACAGCCATCTGTCTTTGTACCATTAACCCACTCTATTGGACACTACACAGTTGTTTTCTGTGTCTGTTCTGATAAATTATGTGCCACTGCTGTTATGCACTCTGAGGTACATGCTGTTCTAATGACAGCTCCCTCTGAAAGATCTGGATGGAGAAGACCTCTGTGAGCATCTGAAGTTGTGGCAGAGTTTGGTCCTTGGCGGGGGGTGGGGAGTGGGGAATTGAATAAGTGCAATCCGTGATTATGCTATAGGAGGAGTGAGGCAGTGGAAAAGTAGAATTCTTTACTGGCCAGTGGATAAGATGAGAACACAGGGAAGCATAAGAGAAAATCAAATGGGCACTAATGCAGTTTTCCAGCCTTGGAAGAAAAACAATAGCACAGAGGAGGGTGGCAAATCCTCCTAACTACACAAGTATAGTTAGTAATAGAAGTTCAAGTTTCTTTCCATTCTTTTCTCTAACTGTTTCCATCCAGGCCCTATCATGGTTGGGCTCCCAAAATGCTACTCACACTGCTTGGGTAATATTGAAAGAAATGGATAAAACCAGACTCTGTTTCCCTAGAAGTCCTAATACAACTGAGCTAGCAACATAGGAGAGAAGGCAGAGCTACATTGGATTTTTCCTGCTTATTCCGGAATTCTATGGGAGAATTTTAGGAAATGTTGGGACATGAGGGTACTTAAAGATATCACATGCTGCCTCAACAGAGAAAGAAAGTGATAGTGGTTGTAGGCGAAGTAATTAAGAGATGTATGCGCTTATTTATTTATCTGGTTTTTTAAATATAGTATGGATTTATGGGTATTTATTTTATTCTATGTGTTTTCATGCAATGTTATCATTTATTTCATATGCTAACCATTTTGAGCCCCTACTTGTTACTTCCTATGTCTAAGGCCATTTTTTATTATTTTCTCTGCCCCAGTCCTGGAATTAATCACTTCTCTAAAGGGTCCTGCTTTCTTTTGGGAATACTGTAAGCTAGGCAAGATCTGCAAGCTAGGCACGTTTGTTGCTATTAGGGTATCATTGCTTTTAGCCCCTTTCAGTGGCCCCGCTAGGAGATGTGTGTATTTATACTAACTCTTGAATACATATGATGTCTGTATTTCTGTTATCTATTTGTCTATGTATTGAAATTTACGAGTTTGTTCTCCCACCTCTCATTTCAACCCAACACCATTGGGTCCTTTTTCCTTTTCTTATTTGTAACTTCCTTCCCTGACAGTAAGATCCATGGTCGCCAGTGTTGACAATATATTTACTTATTTGTTCAATCCCAGTGTATGTATAAGGTGGTTTCAGATTGCCACCCATGCTTCCGTGAGAAACATGTTTGCTAACTAGATTGCAGCATTTGTGTATATGGATTTTTGTATTTAGGATCTAGACTTATTTTGATAATGCACTTACTTTCTCTCAAGCTTGGTTTTCAAGGTGACCTTCTCCAATATCAGCTGTAGTGAGATAATTATCACTTAAATAGATTTTTGATGGTGCAGGTTATCACTGAAGCACAGCAAACTGGCTGCAGATAACAAAAATACTTGTAATCTGAAAGAAAAAATATTCAACTCAAATAGGTTTGCTTATTTCATAATTGAAAGTATATACTTTAATGTAACTTTATGATGTTTTTCCCCAGTATCAGCTCAAAAAAGATCAATGTTTCTATGAAAATTTCAGAGCAACATACTGAAGTTTATGGAAAGTTCAAACCATCATCAGACATTTTAGATTTCAGTTATAGAACTAATAAATCAAAATGACCCAGTGCAAACTATTCTTTTCAGTAGAGCTCAGCTTTTTTGGGGGGAGTTTCAAAATAGCAGATATTAACCTCTATTATATTTCATCTCTATATTATGTGGTATCTTCCTAAAAGTTTTTTTGTACAACTTACACCCTCTATAACTGATATTTCTCTAAGAGGCAGTTTTTTTCAAATCTGAATGATGTAGAGGTAATCCTTCAAAACCTGTCGAAGTTATAATAAGAACATAATGACATTCTACCTCTTAAGAGAGCAAAGATTAAACACTCACAAGGAATAAAGGTAATTCATTCATTCAATACACATAAACTGATTCCCTACTCTATGCTAGATGCTGAGAAAATGATTGTAATGAAAATGAAAAACCATGTTTGTCTTCATGAAATTCATATTCTCATTGGAGAAAGGTGGGCAGCAAACTAAGCCTGTTGTGTGGTATTACTGGATGAGGGTTCGTGATAGAAAAGGAAGCAGCGGAGGTGGATAGGGAGAGTGATGTCCAAGGGAAGTCATATGTTTAATTAATGTGGTCAGAGAAGGTACACTGAAAAAGTGAAACTTGGTGAAAACCTTGAAAGAAGGAAGGGAAGTGACCATGGTGAATCTGGGTCAATAATCACCAGAAAGACCTCAAGCTAGGAACATGTCTCAAGGACCAGCACAGAGGTCAGTGTGACTGGATGAGAATTAATAGAGGATTTTGAGAGATAAACTTGGGAAGGTGGTGAGGTGAGGTGAGGTTCAGCGGCAAACCATGAGCAGCAGGCTGGTAGTGGACTCAGAACAAGGGATTTGACTACAAAGCCCAGCTTTGTCACTTTTTCACTGTGTGGTTTTGGGTTAGGTTTGTAGTTTGAGTCATAGCTTTTTTATTTTTTAATTTTCAAAATAGAGATATCAGTCTCTCTTCTTGTCTCTACTTGGCGAGGTGGTTGTGAAGATCAAATGCAATTTAAATTGCACATGAATGTTAAGGACACCTATATATCTGAAAGTGCCTTGAAAACTATAAATCACTATAAAACATGAGGGAGTATGGGAATTTAGGTTGATATCGTTCCTGTTTCAACCTGAAGATTTTATCCTTAGGTCTTTATCATCATCTTCTGATTCCAAAAATGATGCTTCCTTTTAAATATTCATTTAGTTGTCTTTAAAAAAGTAAACAAAATTAGAACCGTATCTTTACAAAATAAGAGAAAAATTAAACGGTGCTAATAAATTGTCTCTTAAATATTGGGAAAGATTAGAAATAACAGTCATAATAATCTTTGCGTATCTTTTCTAAGCACATTCTTAACTTGAAAAAAGAAAACAAACTTAATAAACTTGAAACAAATGTTTAAAAACTGAAAAAAAGAAGCTGCACCCTATTCAGAGGCCCCTCGCCTGTTTTTTGGATAGGTCTTTCTCAGCAGGTGAAATATGGAAATTTATTTACAAAAGACTAAACAATATACTAGGCCACAGTGTATACCAGTGTGTCCAATAGACAGAATTTTAGAGTGCAGAACAAAAATCTTCATATTAAACACCAGTATTTTTTTTTTTTTGAGGATAAGATTCATGAAGACCGTAATCTAGGTAGAACAGAGGAAAAAGAAGAAAAAATCATCAGTTTTAAAATACAAATGGGATTATGGTT
The DNA here is from genome assembly GCA_963574655.1 of Perodicticus potto. Classification (NCBI taxonomy): domain Eukaryota; kingdom Metazoa; phylum Chordata; class Mammalia; order Primates; family Lorisidae; genus Perodicticus; species Perodicticus potto. The sequence continues at coordinate 2,413 of CAUYRH010142974.1, read as the reverse complement.
CTCTTAAGAGAAGCAAATTTAAGCTGCACATGTTCAATAATCACACACACACACGCAAAGGCTAATAAAAGGGTTTATTAGTCTGCAACAAATCTTTGCATTCTCTCCCAAGCTGCATATATGTTATGGTTGATAAAACTCATCAGGATAAAAATAGAATGCATCATAGAGCGAGAGAAGCCAATTATTATTTTTCAAAGGACAACAGAAATTTGCCCCAAATTTATAGCCACCGTTGCAAAAGCGCTACCATAAAAGCAATGTGATTATACAGTAGTTTAGCTAAAAACAAATCATCACGTGTCAGAGCAAATGGACAGAAATAAAGTGCAAAATAATAACCTTGCTCATGAGAATGGGAATCAGTTTTGGGGTAGAGCCAAACTGAAGGAAGGGTGACAAAGAGGAGGAGGTATTCTTTCCGAAATGTTTCTCTACTCCAGGCTGCGGGTCTTGCTGTTCGGTCAGCAAGTGCACCAGCTTTCTCGCAACAGTTTCTGAGTCCAAGTGAACAGAGCATGTCCGCAAGGAAAGTAGGGGACTTGACCTACTCAGTTCTGTCATCTATAATATGATAGATGAGACGGTAGAAGATGAGACGGTAGAAGATATCTACACTCCTAATTCTTAAAAAAAAGTGCTATTTTATTTACAGCAATGTTGCCGTCCAGCCTTGCACCCCAATTTTAGGAGGGTTGACTCCAAGGATTTATATTAAAGGTGGCTGGGTTAATTGTTCTCTAGGATCATTTATTGCCTTTTAGTATTTTTAGCTTTTTTCTTCATTTTCTCTTGTGTTGGGTTATCGGCGTCCTTTAGCCTGTATCTTTTTGCCCTTGGTAGAATCCCTTCTTTTGTTGGGATATACATGGATTCTCCCACAGTAGAGAAAGAATCACAAAAAAATGTGTGAAGGAAAAAATTGAGTGTCTGCACATCTGACAATAGCATTTTTCTACCCTTACTCTGAATGGGTTGATTTATTTTTCAGGATTTTAGGTTGCAATAGGTTTGTCCTTCAGAATTTTGAAAGTATTTCTTCATGGTCTTTTTCCTGCCAATGTTCCCATCCGATTCTTGGATCTTCTGTGAGAGCTGGAAAGCTTTTAAGGTCTTCTCTTTATCCCCAGAGTACTGAAAAATGAAAAATGGGCTGTAGGGTGTGTTTCTTTAAAGATTATTTATTTAACGTTTTAGTTTGTCTGTTCAATCTGAAGTTCATTCTCTTTAGTTCTTAGAAACTTTGCTTTAATGTGAACCTGACAGCTTTCCCCCAGCTGTTTTCTTTGCTCTCTCTTTCTGGAACACCAGCTGATTAGGTCGTAGACTCCTGGACTGATTCTCTAGTTTTTCCTATTTTCTGCTTCCATTTCCCACTGATGATTCTTTTTCTTTCTGAGCTTTCTGGGAGACCTATCTCTCTCCCTCTCTCCCACTCACTCCCTCCCTCCCTCTCTCCTTATTTTGTTTAACCCAGTATGTTCCAAATTTATTTGCCATACAGTCAGCCATTTTTCAAGAAATACCTTTAAAATCTTTTTTTTTTTTTGTAGTTTGGGCCCGGGGCCAGGTTTGAACCTGCCACCTCTGTTATATGGGGCCAGTGCCCTACTCCGTGAGCCACAGGAAATCTTATCAATGTTTCTTTTTTTTTTAAAAATATTATTTCAGGTAAATATGAGGGCACATACAATTAGGTTTTGTACCTAATTAGGTTTTAACATTTGTAAAGTTAAGTCCAAGTTGTAGTTGTGTCCTTTACCTAGGAGGTATGCCATATACCCATGCAATGGACCTGTTGGGTGGGAACTTACCCAAGCACTTTGCATGCCCTCCCCTCTACTTGAATTTAATTGAGGTTCTTTTCAACTTTATGTTCTTACTCTGCCATTTGAATTTTACTTATCCAAGCACTTTTCACACCCTCCCCTTTACTTGAATTTAATTGAGCTTCTTTTCAACTTTTTGTTCTAACTCTGCCATTTGAATTTTTCATTTATTATATTACATTTTCATACCCAATAGCTCTATTTTGTTTCCTCAAAGTTCTTTTTAAGATCCTCCTCTACTTTTTTTTTGTGGATGTACTCTATAATTTTTATTTCTCTGAAGACACTAATTTTTTTATTTTGCTGAATATTTTCTTTTGATTTTTCTTTTGCATTTTTCTTTGTTGGTAGCTATTAGTTTATCATAGTCTTCATTCATATCAAAGGCTTTCTAAAATTTCCTATGAACCTTGGACATCTGTTTATATTTATTTATTTATTTATTTATTTTTACATATACATGTGTTAATTAGGTTTCTTACTTTTTGTCTTCACAGAATTTAAAAGGCTTAAAATTTAATAACAATAACAATGTTTAAGATAAGGACTAGAAACAAAAACCATGTAAAGAATGAACGAAGATA
>CAUYRH010142973.1:0-19740 GCA_963574655.1 Perodicticus potto | reverse complement strand
GTTCCAAAATTCATAAGATAAAGTTTTGTGTCTTTCTTTCTTTCTTTCTTTCTTTCTTTCTTTCTTTCTTTCTTTCTTTCTTTCTTTCTTTCTTTCTTTCTTTCTTTCTTTCTTTCTTTCTTTCTTTTCTTTTTTTTTTTTTTTTGAAAGAGTCTCTAGCTGTTGCCCTGGGTAGAATGCCCTGGCATCATAACTCACAGCAACCTCCAATTTAGGCTCAAGCAATCCTCTTGCCTCAGATTTTCTATTTTTAGTAGAGATGGGATCTCGCTTTTCACTCAGGCTGGTCTTGAACTCATGAGCTTAATCAATCCACCTGCCTCAGCCTCCCAGAGAGCTAGGATTACAAGTGTGAACCACCACGCATGGCTGGAAAAGCTAAACTTTCATTCAAGATAGTAGAAAGTAGAACTTTCATTCAAGATAATCTTTCTGAAAAATAAAGAGGAGAACTGAGATAAGAAAGTGTAAGAAATCTTGGGAACACAAAGGGCCAGCAGACTGGGTTTGTGAGGAAGCTCTCAGCACAAGGTAAGGGTGAGTAAGTTTTGGCACAGAAGGCAGGAGAAGCTCCAGGGTATTCTACACTGGTATCAAATGTGGACATTCGTTTCCAATATTTTTTTGGAAAATTTATGTTTTCCAGAATCTTAAAAAATTAGTTGAGAAATCAAGGAAAAATTAAAGACTAACAATCAACATGGAGACATTACTAGATAGAAAGAATTACTGATGTCTAGTTGAAAGCAAGACATTTGGCAGTTGACGTTTAAGGCCGACATTTCCAGAAATTTACACAGGGCAGTCTTGTGGTGACTATTGTCAGTTATGAATAGGTGCCCATGACCTTGTCTGTTGTTAATGGTGAGTTATTCTTGCAAATAAAATAAATATCGATAAGTTCATTTGTATGGTATACTTTAAATGAGTACTATGAATGGTGTGACAAAAGCATAACAAGTTTGAAAAGCAAAGTCAGCCCTCAAATTAGCAACTTCAACTCATGGTTCTGTGCAATACTGTTACTTTGCTAGCAGATTCTAATGTTATGTCATTCAACTGCTGCCCCAACAATATTTTCTATCATTTTTCAGTTCTATATATTTACTGTAGAATACAATTCTTTGGAAATATATGAAGAGAGGAAATGGAAGAAGATGTGTTACAGAAAGATACTCCCTTGGGAAATCAGAATCAGATCTAAAATCTGAATCTTGTAAAAGCAATATTGATTTCCATAGAAAAACAAAACTAATGAAAAGGTAAATGAGCTTATGTGGAGCTATATGTATGTGTAACCTAATGCCCAGCTTTAAGATGATTTTGGATGCATTCTTAATAAGTGAACAAACGTCGATGCAAAATAAAACTCTATTGGGTAGGGAAATTAACGTTTGTGTGTTGAAATTCAAGAATGTAAACTTTTAAACATTAAATATATAGAATTTAATGTTTACATTTCTAAATGATTTCTGTTCAACACTTGTTTTATTTTAACATTCCCTTCTTTCAATAACATTTTCTATCCTAAAATGTCACTGTCAGCTAAGGACAATTTTAATAAGTCATTGAAACATACAACTTTGTCTCAATGTATTAGTTTATTGCAATAATAAAGAAAATCTATGGACTTTTAGTAAAATCCTATGGGAGAAAAATGATTCATAGCTCATTATTATGATCACTAGTTACTACTTAAAATATGTTAAAGAAAAAGTATCTTTAAAATACAGAATTATATCATTTTAGGAATTCTCAAGAATCATTGGGAATGTTGAAATATATCATTTTGAATCCCAGAATTCTCAATTCAATACAATTCATCCATATCTAGTGTCTGCTGTAACAATTCATAGCACATAGGGAGTTCCATAGGCTAGACCCACGTCCAGCACTTCATTGACTTTCCTCTGCCATCTCCCTTAAAACCCTGTTGTGGGGCTCGGCGCCTGTGGCTCAGCGGGCTAAGGTGCCAGCCACATACATCTGAGCTGGCGGGTTCAAATCCAGCCCGAGCCCGCCAAACAACAATGACGGCTGCAACCAAAAAATGGCCAGGCTTTGTGGCGGGCGCCTGTAGTCCCAGCTACTTGGGAGGCGGAGGCAGGAGACTCGCTTGAGCCCAGGAATTGGAGGTTGCTGTGAGCTGTGATGCCACGGCACTCTATCCAGGGTGACAGCTTGAGGCTCTGTTCACCCCCCCAAAAAAAAACCCTGTCGTGGAAGTACTATTTCACTCCTTTTCACCCATGCTCTGCAGGGTGGACACTAAGGCTAAGAGACGGTGCATCTTTCCCAGACCCCATGGCTAACACGTGGGAGAGCTGGGATTCCACTTAGACTTTGGCCTCCAGAATCGATTCTCTTCACCATTGAGCCATAGCACTCTCTCCCCCCTACACACACCCTGTGTGGACAGCCTCAGAGAGGCAGTCCTGAGCTCACACAGTGAAAAGCCTCAGCTTCTGGGTTTCAAGAATTCAGATTCTAACAGAGTCAACAATTACATAAGCAGCTGTGATGATAATGATGATGATGGCGACAATGAGGATAATGAAGATGATGCCTAGCAAGTAAGACTCTGTATGGAGGTGGCCCCAGCTCCAGTGCAGCTCCAAAGGCTCATCCGCCTCAGCCTCTCTACCCATCAGCGGGCTTATCTGTAAAGCAAGGATGTCCCTCAGGAGAACTCAGAGGAGGGACGTGGGGTTGAATGAGTGGACCTATGCCAGCTGCTCAGAGCAGCCCCTGTGGCCCAGAAAGCCCAGGTTAGCACCATTATGATCATGGAGGAAGAGATGAGTGAAGGGAACTGAGAAGACCTGGAAAGACTTCTTGAAGGGCTTTAGATTTCATCTGCAACCTTGAAACAAGACTTGTCATTTGGAAACAAAACCAAAAGCAAAACCTTATAATCAGGTGTAGAAGGTGCTAAGTTGCAACCAACAAAGCACCTTCTAGACAGCAAAAGCAACCAAGAAACGAAACAACAAACCGACCACCTCTCAGCCCAGGGAACGGTGAGTGGACTGCTGTGTTTGGAGAGTGAGGTTTAAGGAAATCCCAAGTGAGTGGGAAGAAACAAAGCTGGAAGCCTGAAGAAGAACTGGATCCTACGCTGGAGAGGTTCCTGAGGGGCCTCAGCCTGCAGGGGCTAAACTTTGGTCTCTACCTAAATAAAACATATTTCTTCTCTCAGAGAATCATATCTTGGTTTTGGCTTATTTTCTTTTCTTTCTTTTTTTTTCTTTTTGCAGTTTTTCCAGTTTTTAGCCAGAGCTGGGTTTGAACCTACCACCTCCAGCATATGGGGCCAGTGCCCTACTCCTTTGAGCCACAGGGGCCGCCAGGTTAATTTTCTATTTTAAATTTAAAATTCAACTTGCAAGCCTACAGGATTCCAGTGGCTCCAAACTCTGTATTATTATTGTTCCTTTCCCTGGCCTGTAGTATGTGTTATGGCACAAAGAAACTCAAATATATACAGTAAAAACAATAAGAAGTAAAACAAAAATTGGACCAATAAGCTATTATAGTGGGTTTTGGGGGGTATTTGTTGTGTGTTTGCTATTTGTTTTCACAGTTAGTAATTCTGGGAAAAATAAAAATAAGACCACATAGGCAATCTCAGCAGGAGAAAACTAACTTACCATAGGATAATAGTTTTAATTGTTGTACAGGTATTAATTAGTGTTAACTTCCTGGACAACTGGAAAAAAAGAAAACTTTGAGCTCCACCTTGTGGCAGCTCATTTTGAGTGTCAAACTCAAGGCCCAGATTCTTGGAGCAGGTAAAGCACATCTTACGTCTTAGTGAGGCAGCAAAAAATCACATTTTTATTAAAGAAGAAAAAGACTAGGAAAGCCTTCAAAAAAAGTTTCAGAATGTACAGAAAGGAGCCATTTATTTGAAGGGCTTATTATCAGAAATATAACAGATGAAGAATGTGTGTATATTAATTTTTGCTAATTAATAACATTTTAATATTTTAATATGAGACATAAAAATGCAGGTTCCAGCTTCTCTTTCAAAAGCAGAAGAACTGGGACCCCTTGCTCTGCAATAATGAGCTGTGACTGAGTAGTCAATGTCCCTTTGGGACAGCACATGTGTTCATTATAGTCCCCACTAGGCCACTCATCTGTTACTCCCTGGGCCATTGTTGGTATCTTGGGTTGTGACCCCTGTTAAAGCAGGAGGCGCACAGTAAAAAGGCTTCAACATCATTGAAAGAGCACAAAATGTGAAATAAAATATTCTTCTGGATCCTACTTCACCACTTCCTGGTTGGGTCTCCATACTCATTCAATTCTGCTGGACTTAGTTTACTAAAGTAGACCTGCCTGGGCCTCCCAGAGTGCTAGGATTACAGGGTGGTTGATATGCAGACTAGGTATGGATTGCATTCTATGATTTTCTTTCTTTCTTTCCTTCTTCCTTATGTATTGTTTGAAACAGAGTCTCACTTTGTCACTCCTGGTAGAGCTCTGTGGCTTCATAACTCACAGCAACCTCAAACGCTTGGGCTGAAACCAACCTCTTGCCTTAGGCTCCCAAGGAGGTAGGACTACAGGTGCCCACCACAATGCATGGCTATTCTTAGACATGGGGTCTTGCTTTTGCTTAGGCTGGTCTCAAACACCTGAGCTCAAGTAATTCACCCACCTGGGCCTCCCAGAGTGCTAGGACTACAGGCGTGAGCCACTGCTCCCAGCCAGTCTTTGGCACTATTTAAAAAACAATGTTTATGTCTCTAAAATAAGTGAATTAGGATGGAGCTTCCAACTACAATTATGTGTCCCATAACAGCGTTTTGACCAATGATGAACTGCATATGTGATGGAAGTAACCCTTATTATCCTTTATAATGGCACCAAAGCACAAAAGAAGTGAAGCTGGCAATTTGGATATGCCAAAAAGAAGCTGTAAACTGTTTCCTTAATAAGAAGATGAAAGTTCTCAACTTAATAAAAAAGAAAAAATTGTAGGCTGAAATTGTTAAGATCTATGATAGTAACAAATTTTCTATACATGAAGTTGCGAATAGGATGTTTTTTGGGGGGTGAGGGGGGTTTGAGACAGAGTCTCACTCTGTTGCCCCAAGCTAGAGTGCCAGGGCATCAGCCTAACTCAACAGCAACCTCACATTCCTAAGTTCAAGTGATCCTCCTGCCCCACACTCCTGAGTTGCTGAGACTACAGGTGCATGCCACAATGCCTGGCTAATTTTTTCTATTTTTAGTAGAGATGGGGGTCTCACTCTTGCTCAGTCTCGTCTTGAACTCCTGAGCTCAAAGGATCCTGCTGCCTCAGCTTCCCAGAAGGCTAGGATAACACATGTGAATTACATGATAGAGCAAGTAATTATTTAGAGAATCAAAAAGATACACACACACACACACATATATATTAGTTTTTGAGACAGAGTGTCACTATGTCACCCTTGGTAGAGTGCTGTGGAATCACAGCTCACAGCAACGTCAAACTCTTGGGCTTAAGTGATTCTCTTGCCTCAGCCTCCCAAGTACTGGGCCTATAGGCACCTGCCACAATGCCCGGCTATTTTGCTGTTGTTGTTGTTGCAGTTGTCATCATTGTTTATTTAGCTGGCCTGGGCTGGGTTTGAACCTGCCAACCTCGGTGTATGTGGCCAAAGCCCTACCCACTGAGCTGTGGGTGCTGTCAAGAATATATATTTTTTCAGAAAGAAGCATCTGACTTCACCATGCATGTACATTTAATGTTTTTAGGCTAATTAAGTATCCTTTTAAATTGGAAGTTAAATTAGAGCATCAATATTTGCAGTGTTCATTCTTGTGAAAATCATAATAGGCTTTGACTGATTTTCATTTCACTGATGTTCTCAATTACCTCACAGAGTCTATAAGTGTGGTCAAGCAGAAAAATCAATTACACCACAAATAAAAATATGGCAACACTATTATTGAGCTCTAAGTAGGTGCCAGGCTTGGTGCTATTTACTTTGCATGCATTTAACTCACTTTACAAGATAAGACTATTATTACCCCCATTTCTAGAGAGAAGGAAAATGAAGTTTGGGAGGTTGAATAATTAAGTTGCATGATACATGCTAATTTTTTCCAACTTTAAACATGTTCTTTTTTGGAAATGTTTTATTGATTAACTGATATAAAAACAAAAAATTAAAGCAATCCGGGGTTTTTTGAATCATGACAGTAGTAACCTGAGAAACGTGGCTTTAGTAAACAGTGTCATCTGTTATTAAGCCATTAATAAAATGTCACTGATTTACCTGTTCTTTTGGATAAATAATTTTTTGCTTTTGTTTTTTTGGGGGGAGGTGGGGGTCTCACTCTGTTAGCCAGGCTTATTTCAAACTCCTGGCCTGAAGCCATCCTCCTGCCTGGGCCTCCCAGAGTGCTGGGACAAAGTCAAAACATAAATATAACAATACTAAAATGTTTATAAATTAAGTGAAATAGGAGAGAAGTGAATTCCCTAGGTGGCACTTTGGATTGGTTTTCAAATATGGATGGTACTTGATTTGATATAGCATGTGAGATTTGGTTTCCAAGAAATCAATTTAAAATATTTTCCTTAAACTTAAAACTTCTTAAAAAATAAAAGAGTTCCTAAAATGAGTTTTTCTGTAATCACAAATAAAACATCATCAAAAGAAAAATTTAAAGCTTATTGCTATGAAAAAACAAACATGTTCTTAAGTAATAGAAAGTAATATAACTATATCAATAAGTTGTGCAAAACTGCCTTGAAATGTGTATCCAGTGATTTTTTTTTTTTTTTTTTAGAGACAGAGTCTCACTTTGTCGCCCTTGGTAGAATGCTATAGCTTCATGCCTCACAGCAACCTCCAGCTCCAGGGCTTAGGCCATTCTCTTATCTCAGCCTCCTGAGTAACTGGGACTACAGGTGCCCGCCACAATGCCCTGCTATTTTTTTGTTGCAGTTCGGCCAGGGCCGGGTTTGAACCTGCCACCCTTGGTATATGGGGCCAGCGCCCTACTCACTGAGCCACAGGCACCGCCCTGTATCCAGGGATTTAAAAGCCTATATTGACAATTATTGCTTTTACATAAAATGTTTGCCAAAAGGTCTTAAATTTTAAAGTTAATATTTAATATTTAAATAAGCAATTCAAATGTACAACAATATAATAAATTAATTATGTTATAGTAATATTAAAGAATATTTTGGGTGGCTCCTATGGGTCAAAAAGAGTAGGGCGCTGGCCCCATATGCTGGAGTTGGCGGGTTCAAACCCAGCCCCAGCCAAAAAAAGAGAATATTTTAAAGTTATAAACAAATGCCCTAAAGTAATTTTTATGATATGGAGAAATTTTTAATAAAAAGTAGAATAAAACTAGATATATTTTAGATCAAACTATTTTATTGAGTCAGTGTATGATTGTGACTTTGAAAAAAAATTTAGAAGTGATTCTGAATGGTGAAATTGTGTTGAATAGAATTTTTATTCTATTAAAAATTTGCAAATGTTCTATAATGAACTTGTACCACTAGTATAAATTCATCTAACCAAAAAGATTTATATGAAAACTTTTTGTTGGAATATATGACTAAGATGTGTGTTATATAATATCTAAGTTTTGAGAATAGTCCAAATATTCATGTACACATTTTTGCATTATTGATAGCTACTGTGTCAAAAAAACTAGTCCTGGAAAAGGCACATGGGCCAAGTAGCCAAGGTGACCCATTATGAAGGAACTTTAAGAAAAGAAATTCCATATAGTGCCTTGAGAACTCCTGACACCTTCAAATAATGGCATTTCCTCTTATAAAAAGTAGGTAGGAATGAAGTCTAGATAATAGTTTACTTCAAAAAAAAAAGTTACAGTCTCAAGGTCTCTTTCAAAAAATTCAAGTGCATAGGGACATTGAAAGCCAAGAACACCTTTGAATTCTGTTCTTAAGTCTCTTGTTTTTGAAGCCCTGATGATTTATTCTTTTGGTACTTTTGGGCATCCACTGGATAAGAAAACATAACTAAGGTCAAATTTTTATAAATATAAGAAATGCTGGATATGGCATAATATCTGTGGTTTTTTCAGATGTCAAAAAATATTCTAATAATATGATGAAATATAGTTTTGGAGTTTTTCAAATGAATGGCAAAACTCTTCAGATAAGCAAATACAGTTTTTGTCTATATTTTTCAGCTTTATTATGCCTGTCAGAAAGAATAGGTGTAGTCTAGATTTTTGTTTCTTAGCCTAAATTTTCCCTATAGCTTTGATTATCAGATGTGGAAATAAAAATATAGAAAAATGATAGCAATCAGATCCTTCTAGTTCAAGGCTATTTTTTTTTAATAGGTGTAAGACAGCTTGAAAAGTGACATCTGCTATTTCATAGTCTCTGCCCATTTAGCAATATGAAAATACTTTCAACAACTCTCTGGAGACCGAAGGGTTAAAATTTCAAAAAATAAAATCTTTAAGTCAGGTGAGTTTTTAGGTGCTATAAAATCGAACTAATTTTTTTAATTTTTAGAAAAATTTTAAACTTGGAATATTGTGTCTGAATGTTCATAATAGAAACGTTTGTTCTAAAAGTACCTTGCCTTTTGGAGATGAACGTCCTGGGGAACACTTTGTCATCTCTCCTCCTTAGGACGCACATAAAGAGCGTGGGAATGTCATCCACATTGTAAATCTGACAAGCCAATAAATCAATTCTCTAATTTTGTTACTAAATAGTTCACTAGCTTTATTTACTCATCTGCATTATATTCTAATGAGATAAAAAACTCAGCCTATCAACAGATAATGTATTTATTACACATATTAATATTTTTCATTCAGATAACAGAAGTTTTTGTTTCATAACACAGCTGCTGTAAGTTAACTTGATTCAATTTAATTAACAAGCATTTATTCAGTGCCCACCTGTGCACAGCACTATACTAGGCTACAAAAGAGTCAGGATATATGATTCCTGCTCATAGGAAGCTTACAGTCTGGATAGTAAAGATCATCCATGCATTCAAGGAACAATAAAGGACCATTACAAATCATATGAAAATCAACATAAGTAAAAGACTCTGAATTGAAGACATCTAAGAGCCCAAGGAAGCCTATCAAAGGAATATGGTTGGGAATGGAAGCTAATCTGGAAAGAGCGACCAGAGGAATAAAGCTTCGACTTGGCCAGGAGGAGGTTGAAAATGAGAAACTCAAAGGCGGAGTAACAAAAGCCAGCAAGGGAATGGCAGGTAAAGTGGCTGAGCTCTGGAAAGGGACACTGTGAGTTAGGAGATGCAACCGCGGTCACACAGCTGGGCTAGTGGGGGCACTGAGTGTCCCCCTTCAAAGTTGATTCAAACTTTAAATAAATAATAATGCTTAAACACATCTATAGACTAACTCCCCCAATAAAAGTGTGTTTTCCTTAACCTTAACAAAAAGTAGAGAAAAATTATAGCCTATTAAAATCTAAACACAGAAGAAATAATGATTGAATTTAAATGAGCAGACTGTGATGGAACCACTGTCCCTTGTAGTGTCATTTTTTCATTTTGAAAGCACTCATAAAAAAGTTGGGTTATCCCAGACCCATATATCTCTTCAAGCTGAGAAACCTTCAATCCAGTGCTGATCAGGCCCTAATTCACCTGGGAGTTTTCTTCTAAAAAGCCTATTCACTTTCATACTGAATCCAGCAGAAACTACAAAGATATTGAATTTATATATGGGGGGGGCTGTGGATGAGGAAACAGGTAGAAGAAAAGAGAAAATAAGGTATTGATTTCAAAAACCAGCACATTGTACCCCATGATTGCATTAATGTATACAGCTATGATTTAATTTAAAAAAAAGTGAGTGGGTGGTGCCTGTGGCTCAAAGGAGTAGGGCGCCGGCCCCATATACTGGAGGTGGCGGGTTCAAACACGGCCCCGGCCATATATTGCAAAAGAAAAAAAAAAAGTGAGTTAACAGATGATCACAATGAGTACTTTATAACGATGTTTCTGACTTTACAAGAAAAAAGAAGATAAGTCCTATACCTACTTTTAAAAAAGTAAGGTAAGAGAAATGATAAAATGACCCGTCCACATGAGTAAATGTTTTTTAAATTAACCCACCAACTACAACATTACCCTGTAATGCTGCAGCACTTTTAACTCAATTTGTTAGGAAAAATGTCAAAGAAAGAGGGCAGGGGGAGAAGTGCTGGTGCAGAAATAAATCCTTGATTTGGAATAAAATGGAGACTCTCTGGGCCAGGTAGGATTACTGATGTCTCACATCACTGCCCGACCTTGATGGGCTGTCAGTTGTTTACAACCCTGGTTCTCTGGGACGTCACTTAACACTACTTTATAACAGCAAGGCCACAAGAACTGGGCCCCAGAATGCCTATGAAGATTACTGGCCACCAGCAGCTGCAAGTTTTCCAAAAATAAATAAACAAGTAAAAGGCGGAGGGTGGGGGGGGGGAGGCAAATGAAAATTGAGCTTCCAGTGTGCTTAACAATCCTGGATGAGATGACCTGAAATCAGTATCATCCAAATGTGCTCCACTTAGCCAAATACTTAGCATTTTTATATTGAAAATATTCCCTATATTTCTTATTTTACAAAGTCCTCATAAATTTTTAAAAAGAATGAAAGAAAGTTCTGCTTCCTCTTTCTGGGTTTCATTTATTCTTTTGCAAATTTTCCACTGAAAGAGGTCCTCCTTGTCTGGTAGATATTCAGTAGATGGCATATACATTCAGTAGATGGCTATATACATATATCTGCTGGGAAAACAGCAGATAAATAGTACGCCATACAATTTCATCAATATTTAAAGCAATAAAGAGAAAAACCTTAACTAGAATTCAGATTTTAGAAGGCACAACTTTTCACTCACCATTTTATACACTAATTTATGGTATTAAATGATATGAACCTGCGTATGATACTTATGCTTCTGCTACTCCATCTTCGGCACACACTAGACAATACTAACAAGCACCCCTAAGGTCAACTTCGCAGGCTCCTCTAATCGCAGTACCCCGGGTAAGCTCTGTGCAATGAACAGAGTTAAGGTGGAGATAGAACCACTGCTTCTCTCAGTATAGGAGATACAAAGATTTGCTTAGGCTGTGAAGACAAGTAGATTGGATGGAAAGTTTGCCCCCTCTCAACCATGAAAGTGAAGACAATTTGGGGGTGTGGGGAGAAAATGTCAAAAACCTACAAGCAAGGACAGAATAGAAGAGACAACCATGATTTCAAATTCTAGAAGCTGGAAGGCAGACAGATTAATAATAAGTGACTTATCAATTCTAATAAACTGAGATCCTAAACAAACAGAGGTGCAGTGGCTCATGCCTGTAATCTCAGCACTTTGGGAAGCCAAGATGGAAGGATCGCTGGAGGCCAAGAGTTTGAGACCAGAATGAGCAAGAGTGAGAACCTGTGTCTCTGTGAAAAATAGAAAAACTACCTGGGTGTGGTACTGCATGACTGCAATCTTGGCTACTGCAGGGGCTGATTAGGAAGACCACTTAAGCCTTGAGGTTGAGGCTTGAGGTTGCTATGAACTGCTATGATCATGCCTCTGTAGTCTCTAGCCCAAGAAACAAAGGGAGACTCTGTTTCAAAAACTACACAAATAAATAAAAAGCTTTTAAAACATAGTAATAGATCTACAGAAAAATCTCCAAAAGGCTTAGCAGCAACAGGTTCCTCCACAAGAGAGGAACCAACACAAAGAGGATGCTGTAGTTAACCATTTAAAAAGCAGTTAAAGCCCAAATCTGCCCCTTCACTTTGCACAAATGGGTAACTGCCCCCCTTCTTTAGATTGGCAGAGGACTGGAAAAATCTTTTCCCAGAAAGAGTAAAACAGAAATGTTTGTGAGTTAGAAGACTACAAGGAAAGCCATAGTAAAAATGGGAGCTGAAGTGGGCGTTTGCAAGCTGAAAGCTGAGACCTGGGCCTTCTCTCCCACTAAGGTGCTACCACTTTGCTGGGCAGACCGTTTGGAAGTTTGGAAGTGACTTTTCTGAGGTATCTGATAAGCTTCAGAGGAAAAGTTTTTAAAGACACTGACAAGTTCTGGTGAAGGCCCATCTGCAAGCCCCACCCACGTGCTCAGTAATTCCAAATGCAGCTTTGTCTCCTATCTTGAAACAGGAGCTGAGCGCCAAGGACCACAAAGCCCCAGAGAAAAGGCTCTAACGGAGAACCACAGGGGAAAGAACCAGGACTGACAAAACTGCTCAGGGGAGCACAGCCTGTGAAGGGCACAGTAACGTCAGAAAGAGTTAATCTTGTGTGACTAAACAAGCCACAGCCGCCATTAAGAACAGAACAGCATGCTGTGATGAAAACAATAATTAGAGAACAAAATATGGAAATCAAAATTATGAGAGAGGTGAAAGGGAAAATAAGAATATTAGACATTAAAGTTAAGGAAATATTTATGGTTGAAGCAAATAAATAAAGGGAGTATAAGAAAGAAAAGTAAGAAAATTAAAGAACTAGCCCCAAAGAACCAACATCCAATAGGATTTTGACAAAGAGAAAACAGAGAAAATGGATGGGATGACATGATTAACAAACAATTCAAAAAAGTTCCCGGGCATGAGTTTCCAGGGTGCTTGGGCCTATTGTTGAGCACACAGGAATAAAAACAGATCCATGCTAGATACATCATCGTGAGATTCATAACACTGGAGATGTGAAGTAGGTCCTAGACTGCCCAGATAGGTAAATTAAGGCAGACAATCAGAAATGAAAGTGACTCCAGAAAGACTGGGTTTAAACTTCCCACTAGCAGTTCTGGAATCTAGGAAGTTTCTGAAGCAATGTTATTCTGAAGGAATATTATTTTTAATTATTTAATCTAAATTGAATGTTTAGAATGGTGTTTTATGCACAAAAACTACTCATCAAAGGCAGGATAAAAGGACACTTTTAGATATGCAAAGTCTCAGAAAATTTACCTCCCAGCATCTTTCTTTCTCCATAGCATGTGGACAAACCAGGAATGTAGAAGTTGGAGGAAACAGAAAACAGGACAGAGTGACAGAGACAGTAATGGGCAGAGGTGAAGGGAAATCAGAGGAGGAGGCTGCGCACCAGCCATGAAAGGGGAACCACATGAGATTCTGGGAGAAATTTCTCCAAGGAAATGAAATGGATAGAAAACGCAATATGTTTGGATATGTTCAGAGTGTTATTCAATTAGTAGCAGAGATTTGAAGATTGACTCACTGAAAAATACATAGAAAAATAAGAAAATGTTTAAAAAGAGACAATGATGAATCCTGAAAAGCTTAAAAACATGCCTAAGTAGTCAGCTTACAACGTATGTGTAATTAAGCTATGAAAACATTGTTTCCATAATAACGCGTATCATCCTAGCCAAAATTATAATATAACTATATAGGTAGAATGTGTGGAGAGATTGGGAAAAGAGTATTTAAGAAAGCTAATTGTTTATCTTCACCATAGTTAATAATTTCCATAAATAATATTTAAACTAAAAAGTCAAGAAATTACAACAAAAATTTGGAGATAAATCGCCAAAGAATAAACTTTGTTGAAAAGACAGTAGAATTTCTGTACGTTGACCACTCAAGGGACTTTAACAGATTGGTCAACATACAGAGGTGGTCGACATAAGGAATTAGGCCTATCGTACTGATACATACATGTGATGCATGTCTGGTCTATGAAAACTAGGTCAACTTAAGAAGGTAGTCAGTATAGGGAAATGGTCTACTATGGAGGTGCTACTGTATTTGTTTTTGGGCAGTTGCGTGTGGGAGAGGGAAATAGAGTGAAATGGTGTAGAAGGGGAAATGAGAAGCTGTTTTTCATAATAAGCTTTGTAGAATTATATAACTCTAAAATATCTTCATCTGTAGCAATGATTTTAAAAAACTTTTATGCAAAGACTAGTAATAACTGTCAATCATTGTAATATTGAATTAAGCAACCAGCAGTTGCCCTTACACTTCTGCATGCCAGATAGAAAAGAGAAAAAAAAACCGGGCGTGGTGGCTCTTGCCTGTAATCTTAGCACACTGGGAGGCCGAGGCAGGTAGATTGCCTACACTCATGGGTTTAAGATCACCCTGTCTCTAAAAATAGCCAGGCATTGTGGTGGGTACCTGTTGCCCGAGCTACTCAGGAGGCTGAGGCAAGAGAATCACTTGAGCCCACAAGTTTGAGGTTACTGTGAGCTATGACACCACAGCACTCTACCGAGGGTGATAAAGTGAGACTCTGTCTCAAAAAAAAAAAAAAAAAAAAAAAATGAGAGAGAGAAAAAAGAAGAAAGAAAAAGAAAAAAGGCTAAGCATGAAGAAGGCAACAAAACAATGTCTTGAACATTTGTTGTTTGGTACCACCTAGCATCCCTTTTCCCTTCTCTTAGGTAGATAGGCCCTTCCCAAAGCATCATCCCTCAGGGAAACTGACAATCCCAGCTCCAAGGGTGGGTCCTGACTGGCTTCAACAATTCATCACATTCTATTGCCCAGATAAGGACTGGTTCAGGGATGGATGCATGACCCATTTGGGATGAATCTAAAAAAAAGACACTGGGGAATTTCTAAAAATAAAAAATAAAAAACACAGTTCCCATGCCTCTCCTAGGGAGCGTCTCGAAGTCACGTTCTAGCTTCCTCTGGGTATTACAGTGTAAGGATACAGCGTTGAAAGCTGTCGCATCCATCCCTGCTGCCGTCAAGGTCCGCCAACACGAAAGGCGGTTAATCTTGAGGGAGTCACAGAGAAATCAGCTCAGTCCCGACCACGTTCTATACTCAGGATAGAAAGTGGCCTGAAGCCACTATTCACAACACTCCCCTGCATTTGTGTGGACTAATAAAATTTCTTTCTTTTTTCAAATTAAATTAATTTGAGTTTCATTTTTTATTACTTGCAGGGTAGAAAATGTCTCACCAACATAACACGTTTCTAAGGTGGGAATGAGGGAAAGTTGGCAAAGACTTTTATTAAAGTCTTTATGCATCACTTTTCCATGGGGAACTCAAGGCATATTTTTAATTTTGGCAAATAAGGGTCTACTTTATTCAAATATTTTAAAAATTGATGAGGCTATAAAAGACAAAAGAAAGGTTAACAGACTAGAAAAGGCTTCTGGCAATAAATGATAGTAAGTTCAGAGGACCCTCTTGGGATCTTTACAGTGTACTTCTGAGTGTAAAAATAGTCAAACTGGGCAAGAGAGATGCTGCATTTGCATATGACTACGTGGGTGTTTTCTTCACCTTCTGCCAACTTCCAAGGTCACTTTTTTGTGATTCAAAGATTTATTACGTCATATATAAAAAAAAAAAAACATACTGATAATTGTATTATCAAAAAAATGTGAAAATAATGCAAAATTTTACAACTGTGAATTTAACATTTTTTAAACCACTCCTGCTAAGTTTATATTTCTGAATTTTTATTTCTCTTTTTATTCTCCCCCTGGAAAGCAACCAAAATCCCTGGATAGGATTAGTGCCTGAGAAAGGCTAAAAATGTAGATTACAGGGATTGTAGGGCAGCAATGCTACTCTCCACCTAACACTCCATTAGGAGGGGAAAAAAAGGAAGAGCTGTAGTACTCGTACAAACATAAAAATTGTAAACAAAAACATCTCCACCCTGCCTGGGCAGCTGCCATTTTCTTGTTTCCCATTTTGCTCTCCAAAGCTTGCTACATGGTATAAAAAGGAGAAGAAAAAAATTAAATGAATTAGATGTCCTGGTATTTGTTATTACATGACATGAATGAAACACAATTTCTATGAAGCAGATTGTATCCTACCAGTTTCATCTTCCTTTCTTAGATCCAGATTTGCTGGTTTCTGGCCTTTGGCAGTAGTGTGGAGATAAATAAGGATTAGTCAAATTGAATTTAAAAAATAATAAATTTGTGATATTTTTTAGTTCTTCAAGTGTCTTCTTAAATTTACATTAACTAAATCATGGAATGTTCATCTGGGAATGGATACTAAGATATTGTCTTCTCTAAATATCTTATTTTATAGTTAAAAACTGAGGTTCAGAGAAGAAATGACACACACCCAGAATAACACGGGGAAGAAACTGGAAAGCCAGGTCCCAGGGCTCCTATCACAGCCTGGTGCTGTCCACCACTCGCACTACCTAATGCTAGCTGCTGCTTCTTGGAAATATACAAACATCAATCTAAATTATAATTGAAAGTAACGTTTTTTATTGATGGTATCCAAGAGAATGGAAAAATCTACTGCAGTTTATGGAATATGTCAAATGAAAAGGAAAATGCCTTTGTGCCTTAAGTTCCATCCTTTGGCCTTTACCAATAAGAATATAATCCTCACAGGCGTAATTAATGAACAGGGATCTTTTTCCATTGGGTGTATTGTTTGAATTTCATCTTCCTCAAAAAGAAAACATTTTATAAAGGAATAGTCTTAGATTTTAAATGACATTTACATTCTAGAAAGAGCAAATTATAGTTAGTTAATTCTGCAAAAAATAAATATGCTTATCTTCACTTAAGGCAAAATGGACAAATAAAACATTTCAGTAAAGATACAAAGATAACAGATATCACACTTTGTTGCAAAGAACTGTATATTGAACATATTTCCTCTACTCCACAACATGACAGAGAATATCTGGTAATATCCTTTATGAGCCATCTGGTGCTGGCAACATAATTATTGATGTGGTTTTGCTGGGTTGGTTTATTTCTTAGGAGTGACAAGAGTTTGACTGAAATTCTACACATGAAAGCATCCAGGGCACTACCTAGCATACAGTAAGTGCTCAATAAGTGTGTATGCATGAATGTACCTATATGTGCATGTGTTTTAAAGATTTTTTTACAGAAATTCCTGGATTTGGAAGATGAATTTAAAAATCTCATAAGTCACTCTTAGTTCTGGAATTCACTATCCATCACATTTTTCTATTAATACACCTTAAATGAGAATTTCTCACAAATCATTTTCTAGTCTCCAAAGAATGAAACTACCTGCAGAAGGTGAACCTGAACTCTACCCAGACACGTAAAAAACATTTGAGCTGATTTGATATGAGTCATTGGGGAAATTAAAAATGTTTGTAATATTCTCTAATTAAAGGTAATAAAACACAAATTAATTGCACGGACCCATAAAGTAGAAGATGAGATCTCAGGATTTTAAAAAAATCACAACAATAATAAATTGAAATTTTCAGCCAGAACCTCAGAGCTAACATCCTTTTCAAGACACCTGTTTGACCCAAAGATGCTGCCAGCTTAGTGCCAGCTTGTCCCGATCAAGGGCCAGCAAATGAGGGTGTCCAGACCAAATCTGGCTCCCAAACTGTTTTGTAAAGCCCCTGAACTAAGAATGGTTTTACATCTCTAAATGGTGATGTCAGCACTTAGACCAGGTTCTTAATTCTTCCTCTTGGCATAAAATGTCTGCTCTCTGGCCCTGTAAGCAAAGTATGCAGACCCTTGGTCTGTGCCCTTCTTGACACATACCTTCTAGCCCTTCTCACTATTCAGCTGACTCCAGACTAATCCTGTCTTGTGTGACAAATGAATGAAGGAAATAGGAATGCGGATAGAAGACATGACTTTGAATTCCACTTATTAGTCACTTTATTATTCCAGGCAGATCTTCAACGTGCTATTGGAAATAGGACTAATGGAGCCCAGTGCTTGAAGAGGTAGGAACTAAAGCACTCAATGGATGGATGATACCTGGAACAAAGGCAGCGCTAGTTCCTTTTCTACACTCTTGAAACAGTTGATTAAATCTTTAACTAGTGGCACTGGGACAATGTCGCTCCTTCACTTACAAATTGATTCTTTTCTCAATAAACTAAGAATATAGTAACTAACTCTGACATTACATATTTTTGCGTGTGCTTTTGAGACAAGATCCCATTTACGCTACTAAAGGACCCTAACTCTCAAAGGGCACAGGATACTTATTAACCTTTCCTCAGAAGCCAGAATCCCAGTAAAACGCAGATAAAGAGAAGCACTTCAAAGGCCAGCTGGTGAAAATGCTGCATCCAGCAGGTCATTCTTTACTGCATCTGTGCCGGAGATTTACTATCAGATTCTTAACATCACCCAAGACCGAGGTTCTGTAATATATAATAGCAATATGATTTACTGTCTAACTATTCCTACAGCTTATGGTGTGAGAGTGAACATTGGATTTACTGCCACGGGATCTACATTAAGTCTGACACCCCCATTCTACTACCTTTCTCATCTAGAAAAGTCACTTTCCTCCTGTAAGTCAGTTTCTCAACCTACAAAATGAGGAAAATGACCCTGGCCCTCATTACCTTATGTGGCATGTGACTGTCACAGTGACTGGGATGGCAACAGTAACTAGCTCCTTTACTTCAAAACACGGGGATTTTCCTCCCTGACATTTCCTCCTTGGACTTTTATTTAGACCAACCCAACCCTTTGCATCAACTCCGTTCAAACCTAATGCATCCCTGAGGCTGGTTTAACAGCTGTCCTCCTTGACTGAGAGCAGGGCCAGCTCCATACTTTCTGTTAGGAGGCGCTCAGGGGCTGAAAGAAAGGGCAGGGGTCTGTTCTGGGCTCTTCCTCAGCAAGGATATATTTTTACTTAGAATACAAGTTTGTCCATGGTGGCCCAGAGTCACAAGCCAATGAAAGTTGTGTGGGCCATAGCTGTGATCTATTCTTCGTGTGAAAGTGTGAGTGATTGTAAATTGGTTTCCTAATAGTACTGAGTACATAGGATATTTTTGCTTCCATTCTTGAGATACTTTACTAAGAAGGATATGTTCCAGCTTCATCCATGTAAACATAAAGCAGGTAAAGTCTCCATCTTTTTTTAAGGCTGCATAATGTTGCATGGTATACATATACCACAATTTATTAATCCATTAATGGGTCAATGGGCACTTGGGCTTCTTCCATGACTTGGCTATTATGAACTGAGCTGCAATAAACAAGGAGGAAGGAGGGGAGGATGGAAAGGGAGGGGGCAGATCAGATAGAGGGAGAGTGAATGGTGGGATCACATCAATGGTGCATAATTCAAGGGTACATGTCGGATCTATTAGTATAGAGTATAAATGTCTTAACACAATAACTAAGTAAATGAGATGAGGTATATATTAACTAGTGTGATGTAAGCATTCCTAATTCTATATGAAATTAGCACATTTTACCCCATAAATGCATTCATGTATACATGATCTATGTGTTTGTGATTTAATAAAAAAAAATTTAAAAAGAAAGAAAGTTATGTGGGAACAAAAGTCTTCCTCCAAGTCCTCCTTTGAAAATTACTTCTGATTTTGAGGGAGAGACTCAGGGACTTCCCAAGACCCTCTTGTCTTCTGATTATATTGCCATGGACACACAGCCATCTAGCAATAAGGCCAGGACAATTTTTAGACCCCTTAAGCTGCTGGCCCTAAAATTCAGCCTGCAGAGCCCCCAAGGGGAATATTAACTTAGAGGCTCATTATTTCTGTACATTCACAGCCATCTGTTTTGTGGAACAAGAGGTGGGGCCGGGTTTGGGGGACGCTCCATGTGCTGATTAGATTTAGTATTTAGCATTTACATGTCCCTCGCTTTAGTTGTTTACAGATAATCGTTTTGGTTACTTGGGAACAAATCTTATAATCCCGACAAGCAGAGGCAGATGCAGATGGCCGTGAATTGCATCCAACGGGGTTAGAACGCAGTTCATGAATTTCGGCCTCTCACCACC
>CAUYRH010142966.1:0-19769 GCA_963574655.1 Perodicticus potto | reverse complement strand
AGAGAAACTCTAACAGACATGAGCAACGTAATCTCCTCCACAACTGTAGTTGTCGGAGACTTTAACACTCCTCTAACAGTGTTGGACAGATCCTCTAAAAGGAAGCTAAGCAAAGAAATTATAGATTTAAATCTAACTATCCAACATTTGGACTTAACAGACATCTACAGAACATTTTACTTGAATAAAACAGAATACACATTCTTCTCATCAGCCCATGGATCATACTCCAAGATCGACCACATTTTAGGTCAGAAGTCTAACGTCAGCAAATTTAAAAAAATAGAAATTATCCCTTGCATCTTCTCTGACCATCATGGAATAAAGGTTGAACTCAACAACAACAAGAATCTGCATACTCAAACTAAAACATGGAAACTTAACAACCTCATGTTGAAAGATACATGGGTCATTGACGAGATTAAGCAGGAAATTTCCCATTTTATTTTAATAGAGAGTCTCACTGTTGCTCAGGCTGGTCTCGAACTTGTGAAGTCAAGTAATCCACCTACATCAGCCTCCTGTGAGCTACCACACTCGGCCACTGCCTGATTTCTTGACTACATTCTGCTACTACATGTGCCCTTGAGTTATTTATGTCTGTTGTATCTGGCATACGTATCATATAACAGTACACTGCTGTTCATCTCTTCCCAACTCTAGTCAGTAGCTGCACACTGGAAATGCTATCACCGGGAAGATGTAAATACTGGGAATAATTATGCCATGGAATTAACAAGCACAACAAATTAGGACTGGATTTATTGTTTTGTTGATTATCTAGATTTAAGAAAGAGATGGAGAACATGGTAATGAGGCAGATTATTTATAAGCGGTCAGCCTGTAGCCATTACATTATAAAAAGCACTAACAATTGAGGAAATAATCTTGCATTGTTTGAAAACTATCACTCAATTCAGCAAAGAAGAAATCACGTCACTGACAAATAAGAGTTCTGACAAATGTCTTCCTTCTTTCATTTCTATCTTGTTAATGTAAAAATGTGTCAATGGGAATTTATGCCAGAACCACTTATTCATCAATTTCAACCACAGATGGGCTGCAGATGTAATTTTGGCAAAACTCTTCAAAATATTCTTTGAGAATCAATTGGCTATTTAGACTCTATAATAGAGTTGTATATTTTATTATTATTTGCAATTTTTTGTGCAATTCAACCATTATAGGAGTGTAATTTGTAATAACCATATACACAAATGCAAACTTTTTTTTCCTGAGAGATGGTTGCTCAATATTTAACAGCATATTACTGTTGGAGGTCAAGCATGTTATGGTGTGGTAATAAAATGTTATTTTTTAAATATTATAATATATTATATTATTATATAATTATAATATGTCTCCCTTTTTAAAAAATGTGCTATAGTTTGTACTCTCTGAAAGCAAATGCCTGTCTTGGGACAGGTGCTTGTGTGTCTGATTCAATGGTTACCTAACTAGATGACCAGGAAAGGCCTTGACATACACTTGGGCAGATCAAGTCTCCTCTGGGCTCTTCTGGGAAGTCAGCTCTATCTCCTACCCAACTGAAATATTAGTGAACCTAAATGACTCCTATTTGGGAGCATGTACCATTAGAGATTACTGTCCTGGCAGACTGAGGGGTATGGAAGACTTTTCCTATGGAGACGATAAAGCTCTTGAAAGGGACCTGAGCATAGAGAGCGAGGCCAAAACCCAAATGTGTCCATCAGGTGAGTCGCTCTGAGGGCTGAACGTCTTGGAGTGCTTCTTCTTGACTTGCGACTACATCCTATTTTGTGGGGGTCTGGGCTGTAAGGTTCAGGAGCAAAGCGAGGTGGAGTGGTCGACATGAGGTGCTTACGACTCTCTGAGGACAGAAGGGAAAGCAGTCCTTTCCTCAATTTACACTTTACTGGAAGGAATGGGGCACCTAATGCCAGTTTGTAGAGAAGTTCAAAGTCGCCTGATGTTAGGCTAGAGAAGGTTGAAGAGAACCCAAAAGAGGGAATTTAGGTGAAGCAGGGAAAGGGAAGTTCAGCCCCACAGTGCAGAATGGGCTGTTCCATTAAGATTAGCTGTGGCCGTGAGGTGAAGTCCCGCTAAGGAATGTGAACATGGCGGCTTCTATGCTGCAAGGCCACCTCCTCTCCCAACCCTGAGAGGACACTTGCCTCTTGGGAAGGAAGTGAGTATACAGGGGAAAGAGAATTGAGAGAGGATAAACAGGCTGTGGGAGGGCAGGGTTCAGCCTCCCCTGGAGAGAAGACAAAGTAGCATGCGAGGTAATGATGCTGAATAATTTGCTCCTTCCAGAACTTCCTTTCCTTGACTTTCAAGAACTGCCATCCACATCCATGATAGCTCCTTCTCGGTCCACCCAGGAGTGAGGAACAGAGCTGGAGTGGTAAGGCACATTGCTGATAATTGAATAAATCCTTGGAAGGAGTCCAGAAATAGTCTGCACCTTATTTCTTATAAAATGGTGATAGGAGGAAAAATAAGCTTTGACCTCCAGACTCTAGGGAGAGGGCATGAGGGAAGTGCTGATTTAGTTGTGGTCTAGGGTGAGATGGAAACACCTTGGATTGGGGAAAACAGTCACTACGGTTGTCTGAGGGCTGTGACACGCTCTTCTGTGTCCTCCCGAATTCCGCAGGGCCCAGGAAAGTTTAGACCAGATGATGAGCGCCATCTGCAGGTAGACAGGTGGCAGTAGGGGAAGATACCCCAATACTGTTTAGCATCCAGACAGGTGGGAAATAAAAGCCTGGTAAACTCTCCCTGGCCCATTTATTCTGAAATTCAGCTTCATTGTTATTGAGACAATGTTCCAGGTCCAGCACCCAGAGGAGAGCAGCTCTAATTTTGGCACAGTCTAAGACACCCGTCTACACCTGCTTCTGAGCTTCCTCTCCCCACTTGCTGCTGATGCACTGGGGAGTGTCCTGCTCCTGAGGCTAATGCCACCAGGAATCCCACCACCTTCTCCCACCAGGATCTTCAGCCTTCCCTTCCCTTCTCTTTATCAACACTTAAGCATGTGCATGACTCTTCTATCTTAAAAAGATTTTAAAAGCCAGGAACAAAAGCAGCAACTCTCCTGTCCTATTACACACACTGAGGTCCAAGCCCCTCTTAGGTCTTAGCCCCTCACAGTGGCACTGCTGGGAAGAGCTGGCCACACCTGCTGGCCCCGCCTCTTCCCCTCACTCTCTGTCCCCTCCTTCTCCTCCTCCTCCTCACTGCCACCCCCTCTCCTCCCTCCTCACCAGGAGACAGTGCTTGCCAGGTCCCTGCAGCCCAACAGCCACTTCTCTGACCTGAGGAACCACAGCACTGGAATGGTGACCCTCCCTGGGACTCGCAGCCCTGTGTCATCACGGGTCAAAGATACACACATTACCAGCCTCTTTCCCACCTCTCTGGCCACCCCACTGTCCTCCCATCTCATAGATGCCACTATTATTGGGCCACTTGCTCTAGCCATCGACGGGTGACCAAGGAGTCGTCCTTGAGCTTTCCTTCTCCCCTGACTCGGATCCTGGAACAAGTCCTGCTTTCAGCGTCACTTTAAAATCCACCCTTTCTCGGTCCTTCCTCTGCCTGCAGCACCCTGTTCTCAGGCACCCAGTCTCTCACCTGGAACCCCACGGTAGCCGCGTGGCTGACCTCCCTGCCTCCACTCCAGCCACCATGCAGCAGCCAGAGGGATCCTGTACATGTAAATCACGTCACAGAACCCTCCCCCTTTCCCACAGTCATCCTTGATCACCCTTAGGCTGAAGGTTACATGTCACTTCCTCATAAACCCTCCGTGAGCCCCACACCTGGGCCAGGTGCCCTTCCTCATGTGGATCTTCCTCCCCAGAGCACTCAGTCTACTGTGCCCCAACTCCTCTGGGTCCCCCTGGCTCCCTGAGCTCAGTGAGGGCAGGGGCTGGGTCTGTGTTTTGACTTCATCCCAAGTACTTGGCACCTAGTAAACATTCCACAAGCAACGGGTGCATCGCGTCTTTCACGTTCCCAGATTACGGAACAAAAAGCAAAAATAGGAAACTAAGGTAAAATTCTGGTAATTACACTGTTGAAACAAGTCCCCACAAGGGCAGCAAACACTTTTAAAGCATCAGGGTTTGCGAACCACTTTATTCTCTGGGAAAATGTGGGCTTATGGCAAAGGTGAAACTATCCCCGTGTTTTTTCTAACTCTGGCGACCCAAAGCTGCTGGTTTTAGCTGTGGGCTGGGTGAGTGCCCGGGGCTTGGGCTATGCCGGGCGCAGGTGGAGGGAGGCCTGAGGCCCGGGGGCTGCGGAGGACAGCCCCGAAGCCCAGGACAAAGGTGGCGAATGGGGGTGACTAGCTCAGTTGGTCTCAGCTGCTTGCAGCTCAAAACGGGAACTAAAGGTCGGTAGGGTTTTCCAGAAAACGAAAGCGAAAGAGGCAAAGTTAACCGCCCAGAGTTGGGGGGTGGGCGGGCCAGCAGGCAGAGCGGGGGGACCGGCAAGCTGAGCCCAGGATGGCTGAGTCCGGCTCCTTCCCGCTGCTGGTCCAGGGGTCTTGGGGCCCCGACCCCCCGAAGAACCTGCGCGCCAAGTTGCAGATGTACTTCCAGAGCCCAAAGAGATCCGGCGGGGGGGAGTGTGAGGTCCGGCAGGACCCCGGGAGCCCGGCCCGCTTCCTGGTGCTCTTCCACCCGGAGGACGGTGAGGGGCGCCGCGGGGCGGGGCGGAGGAGGGGGAGGGGCGACCCTGCCCTCCCTCCGGGGACTCGGGCTGGGACTCGCGGCGGGAGGATCCGCCCGGCTCCTGCAACCCTAGGGAGGTCCCGGGTGCGGGGCAGAGCGATCTCGGAGCGCCCCGGGCCGCTGCGCTTCCTGGCGCGTCTCTGCCCTGCCTGGAGGTGGCGGCGGAACCTCACCAGCGAGCCTCTCTCTTAGGGTTCTTTTCTGTGTTTCTCTGTTGTTGATGTTTTTGGTGGAGAAGAAAAGTGGTTTAGAAACACAAGGACTGTCAGGGGGATTCCTCATGGATCTTGGAGATTCCCGGTGTCCTGGAGTCACTTGGGTGAGGGGTAGAGGCACTGCCCAAATCGCACGGTGTGGCAGTAACTACAGAGATGTCTTCTACATCTAGGCCCACGTGGGAAGGGGACGGCAGCCAACTGTACTTGGGCACATAGCGCACTGGTCGAGAACCTGCTGCAGCCTCTTCCTGCCTTCTCAGGGTGGCCCCTTAGGACTTACTATGAAAACATCTGCCCTCCTCACAAAGAGTGAACTTACAAACTGGCTTGTAGGCCTTGGGCCTTACCAGGACCATGCCACCAGAATGCAACGTGGTAACCCAACATTCATGCCAGAGCCAGCCCTGGGAGCAGTAGGGCACTCCAGGAAGTTCCCTTTGCACCATCTGACTCTGTTGACCACGCCTCCTCCTTTAAACTCACTCACTCCTGGTTCTCCAAAGTCTGAGACACAATGATGTTCTTTTTTGTGTCTTTGGCTGCTCTTTCTTATAATTTACTTTTTAATAGCTTTGCAAGGTGTTAGCAAGTGCATTCACAGACTTCCTTCAAGTGAGGAAACTGAGGCTCCTGGCAGAGTTGGAATTTGAATCTGGGCCTTTGGAGTCTTATGTGCAGGGTTCAGTTGCTTCCCTGGAGTCCAAACTCTCCGTTTCCTTGTTTCTACTCCCTGTTCTATCAGGTGTGAAACCTGTATCATTACAAGCTCAGGAACTGATTGAAAGGGCTTTCTAAGGAGGCCTCTGGTGATTTTCTTGACCGCCTGAGTTGCCTTCCTAAAAGATGACTTTCATCCTGCCATTCCCCAGCACCCAGTCTTCACTGGTCGTCCATGGGGTATTTTAATGTAGTTCACTTTGGTGTAGAATAAATAACTTTTTGAGTGCCTGCTGAGTGTCAGGTTTTTTGTAATTCTTCAATTTAATATTATACATATGGCATGTGTACAAAACAATCTCAATTAACCTTGTTAAAAGACAAGAAGACCCAGACTTTGTAAGCAAAGGGCAGTAGGCCTGGAGCGATGGTTCAGGCCTGTAATTCCAGCACTTGGGGAGGCAGAGGTGGGTGTATCTTCTGAGCTCAGGAGTTCAAGACCAGCCTGAGCAAGAGCGAGACCATGTCTCCAAAAAATAGCTGGGCATTGTGACAGGGGACTGTAGTACCAGCTACTTGGGAAGCTGAGGCAAGAGGATCACTGGAGCCCTAGAGTTTGAGGTTGCTGTGAGTTATGAGGCCACAGCACTCCACCAAGGGCAAAGAAGTGAGTCTCTCTCTCAAATAAATAAATAAAAATAAAAATAAAGTAAATCATAGTAAGGATTATGCTCACTATTAACAAATAAGTTTAAAGATGGAATTCAAATCCATGTCTGCTTGCTAAAGTTCTGTTTTAACTACACATGGCCTCTCTTTGATTGATGACAACGAAGCCCATAGAAATCATGGAATAATTGTGAAAATAAAGATTGCTTGTCACTTGGCTTTTTATTTATTTTGGATGTTTCAGTTCGGCAGAGGGTTCTGGAGAGAAAGAATCACGAGTTAATATGGCCAGGAAAAGGAACTTTCAAGTTAACTCTCCAGTTGCCCACAGCCCCAGATAAAGTCCATGATGGTGTAGAAGAGAAACATTTGACTGAGGTGGGTGAACTGAGGGGGGCTGAAAAGAGGATTGGGGTGTTCTTCTAAGGTGTGTGGGATGGGAAGTGCAAAGAGGAAAATATAGAGCATGAGAAGTATGAATCAGTCTGGGGGGAGAGAGGCAGATTGTCGGCATAGAGGGAACAAGGGCAGCCATAGGCCAGTGTGGGATAATGAAGGAGATGGCACTTTTTGTTTGACATTAGAGACCTTTGGGAAAGTTAAGACTTGGGAGTGATAATAACAGTGGTTTGGGGTGTAAAACTTTGGGTCTGTTTCCCCTGGGTTCTTTATAACCTGGAACTTGCTATATGTGTCTCATTTATGTCATTTTGAGGAAACAGCAATCCACACTACCTGTGTTAAGTATTTCTTCATTTGTAAAATGGAATAGTGACAGAGTGCTAATATCCAGCTTCTTGGATTGTTGGATTGCTGTGAGCATTAAATGAGAGGCCCAGAAGAAAGCACAGGGCGTGGTGCTCGTTAATAGGAAACATTCAAGAAACATTAAGCTGGAAAATCATGGGCTAAGTTTTTTCTGATTCCAGTCTTACCCCACTCCCCAAACAATTGTTGTTAATCGAAGTTTCTCTTATTTGTGTCTCATTTCCATCAATGACATTTGAGACTAGCCAGTGAATATGCCCCCACCCATAGTCCCAGGTGCATTCAAGAACACCAGTATTCTGAAGTCCCCATTGTAGTTTCTGTTTACTGTACATCGGAGGGTTGGGGCATTTTCTTAGTGTAAAGACAATGTGACTAATGTAGTAATGCTACTTTATTGTTTGGGTTTCAGGACTCCAAGTTTAAGGAAGATATCAAAAAAGCAGGTAAGGGCTCAGCACCTGTAGCTCAGCAGCTTGGGTGCCGGCCACATACACTGGGACTGGCAGGTTTGAACCCTTCCTGGACCTGCCAAACAACATTGACAACTACAACAAAAAAATAGCCAGACATTGTGGTGGGCGCCTGTAATCCCAGCTACTTGGGAGGCTGAGGCAAGTGGATAGCTAAAGCCCTAGAGTTGGAGGTTGCTGTGGACTGTGATGCCCTGGCACTCTACTGAGGCTGACGTAGTGAGAATCTGTATCCAAAAAGAAAAGAAAAAACCCAGGTAAGGTCTCAGTAGCGCTGACTCTGACATTCACCAGGCAGTTTTGCTTTTATTAAAGCACTTGAGGGAGTCATCCCTCTGCTGGACTAACACGATGCAGGGTTAGTTCTGTGTGGAACTGTCGTGGGCCTCATCATTTACCTTCTCTGAGCCTGCTGTGCAGAGGGCAGAGACACACACCCTCTTGAGCTCTTAGGTCTCAGGTCAGGAAGATGGAACAGCTCCCCAGGAGCTGGAATACGCCTTGCAATTGAGAGGAGGGCAAAGAAGTCCCTGGGAGCTGGTGATGAACTGGCCCATCATGCCACCTGATATACGAAACACGCAACTAGTGTCCGTAGCTAAGCATCCTGTTATAAGGAGAGGACATGAGCTGGGCTGCATGAGTTCAGAAGGGGAGATAAAGTGGTGCTTATGCCCAAATCTGAGGGGAAAGGAATTAGAAATAATGGATAAACACTATCCTTTAAAACGGAAGATGTCTTATGATGTGTAGTTTTCTGCAGCTTTTTCTTTTGAAAACACCACTAGAATGTGAGAGCTGCGTTTACTTTGGACAGGTCTTAGAGATTGTTTTCCCGTAATGCACATGTACAATTAAACTGCATATATACGTGGCTTCCTTAGAAAGGACAATAATCTTATGTGATAGGAATTTTTCATCTCTTTAGAACAATTCCTGCTCTCCACCCTTTGGATTTGGAATTGGCCTGCCCACTCCCAGGGTTTATTGTTGTAACCCCCTAATTTTTACCTTTTTCTTGGAAGATGTCTAGGCACTATCCTCTCAAGTTCAATTTCAGAGCAGGAAGTGGTTTTATATGTTTATCTTTATACTTGTGCTGTATTCCTGGATGTAAAGCTCAATCAAGTCTGTATTTCTTATGGTTTCATGGCTTTTACCCCAACTGTCTTACCTGACTTGTCAGTGCTTATACCCCAAGTGTGTTCTCATTGAACCTCTCTCCACCAATGAACTTTTCATGTCCTGGATATTTTAGACCCATTTTCTAAACCTGTTTTTACCTGACTCTAAGGATAGTAACCAGCCAGGAAGTTGAATGGCCTTCAACAGGTAATTAAGTTTCCTCCTTTAAGAGATGGAAGAGGAGGTCCTTTGTTGGATGGCTACTCCACTCTGAATCCTGAATTCCGACACGGATCTAAGACTAGAACTCTTGAAATTAATTGGCATGGGGTAGACATTTCAGAATTGAGCCAATGTGGGTTGAGCAGCTACGGAATAGATTGTGTATCTCAGGAAGGAATAAAGTGGAGGATGCACCACTGTGAATGCACTAGGCACGTGTGAAGCTAATGCAGAAAGTTAAAAATTGAGATGTCTCAGGAGTTCATAGCGCAGGGAAAGGCATGCAGAGGTTGTGAGCTCTGAGCCAGTGTTGAGTTCCAGCTTAAGCTTTGTTGGGCTGGGTCTAAAAGGGAAAAACCACTACTAGGAAGATCTTAATAGATCTAGGGAGAAGAGAGGACAGGAGTAGAGGAATACTGGTTACCTGTGGTTGGCAAGGTCTGGTATTTCCAAATCTATATCCCAAGCTGAGACTCCCTTCTAAATTTTAGAACTTCCATGTAAACTTCCGGTTGGGAAGTATGTTAAAGGCAATATACCTGAAGTCCCCTGAGTCATCTTCCTCCCCAAGACAGTGCCCTTTCTGGAGTCCTCATATCTCTTTTTTTTAAAAAACTGAGAAAATGCATCCTTGAATGGTCATGTCCTATTTCCAGAAGAGGAGGGAGAGAAAGCTGAACCATTGTTCACCAAGGCTAAGTCCTTTACATCTTGAACCTCTTTTTTTTTTTTTTTTGCAGTTTTGGCCGGGGCTGGGCTTGACTTTTGGCTGGTATATGGGGCCAGCACCCTACTCCTTGAGCCACAGACACTACCCCTCATTTCTCTTAAAGCCCAGAATCAGCCTGCCTTTCACATACTAGAAATTTCAGGCATCTCTCCTCTGTAAGCTTTCATGTCTGCCGCTCAGAGAGACCTGTTAATGTTCTTCTAAATTCTTCCCCACTCATCCTTCTCTCATGTACCTTCCCTTTTTACCTCTCAAATCCAGCATAGCAGGAGCCACCTGCTTGCTTGCTCTGTATTGGGTACCCTTCTGAAATTGGGCCAGTCCTTTGCACTCCTTTGCACTATATAAATGTCCCGGCACCCTTTTCACAGGAAGCGTTTATGACTCACCCTTACCACCAACTGTGAGATAAAGTCCAGACCATATTCTGGACCTAGTCTGTTTTTCTGTCCTTGCTTCCTCCATTACTGCACAAAAATGCTCCTTTTGTGCTGTGTCGATCAAATCACCATTTTCTAAGTAGTCTATTGCAGTCACATGGCTCTGCCTCTGCCTCTGTTGCTCACACTACTCTCTGTCCCCCACTTCTCTGCCCAATTCTGTTTGCCCTTCAAGAGCTGCTCAACTTCCTCCTCTTCTTGAAGCCTTTCCATGGCAGCCCGGCCCCCCATCTCTTTCTGGGATTCAGGCTTGATTGTCGATGCTCTTTATTTGTCAGTTACCAAGCCTCTCTTGTGATGAAGCTTTGAACAGTCATAGGGTTATAAAACTCTATTGCTGGAGAGACTCCTACTGTTCAGTTCACTTAGTCCAATACCCTCATTTTATAATTAAGAGACTTGCTCAAGGTCACATGCCTAAGAGTAAGAGTCATGGTTTGAACATACATAGCATCCTCCCTAGCCAAGCGCTTATTTTGAATTGCCATGCCTGTCTCATTTAATGCTAATATATGTTGTTGTTTTATCCTTAAGCTATTTTTTATTCAGCATGAGCATATGTGCATGGTGTCATATGCAGCACACAACAAGATGATCTAAGTGTTATAACAAATGACTGCACAATGCAAGTTAATTTCTCCTTCACATCACAGTTCAGTGTAGTCAGCAGCTGGGCTGGTAGGGGCAGTATGGACTGCGTCATGCACTCATTCAAGGACCCAGTACCTTCCATCTTTAGACACCATTGTCTTTAATGTGTGACCTCTAAGGTGACTGTAAGGGAGACTAGGACTTCCTATAAAGGTGATTTATATTGGCCACACCTAGAAGTGGAACTCACCACTTCCACCCTAGCCATTAGCTTGTTGAACACTACTATAGCAATGGAACTGCAGGAAATTTGAGTAATGTTGCCCAAGAAGAAAACAAAATAGATGTGGTGAGCACAGGTATTTTACTCTGCCACAGTAGATATTTATACATGTTTTTTCCCTTTCTCCCTCTTCTATACCTCCATGAGAAAATCTGTAAGTTTTTGCATTCACACCTCTCTGTACATGCAGTGTCTTGAACATGATGACAAGGACCCCAACTGAATGGTTCACAGAGTGTCTAAAGATCGTATCATACACACCAGGCTTCACTGGACAAGAATAGAGTGAGAGTGACCTTGCATGTACATGTAACTCCCTTATGGTCAGCAGTGGAGAGGGACAGACCAGCGGGGGTGACTGCTCAGTGAGCTTGCTATACACAACCGCTCTCTCAGCCTTTTCTGCCTTCCATGTGTATTCCTTAGTCACCCACTGCAAGGGCTCTTTTTTCTCTTCAGTGATGAGAACTTATTCCTTTCTGGAATGTGATGTTATAAAAGATGCCCATGCTTGAGCATGGTCAGATATTTTTGCTTTCCTCCAGTGATTTGAGCAGCAAATCTCTATCTATTCCCAAACATTTACTGAGCCACAATTATTTATTATGTACCATCTGTCAGCAATACGAGGGTAAATAAACATGTGCCTTACTTCTGAGAAGCTTAGTTCAGTAATTATACTATAATATGATGCTGTGCTAGAAATACATGTCAAGTGCAAGGAAGGATACGGCAGGTTCCTCAGAGAGACAGGCAGAAAGAGTATAATAAAATCGAACTTCAACTGTGTATAATTTTCATATGCAATTCATATATACATGTAGTCTTAGAATGCATATCATTTCATAAGTGGCTATTTCTTTACTTAGGTATGTGAAATGAATATTTTTTTCTTATTGCTAATAATTTTGGACAAATTTTAATAATTGGTCTCTGTAAAGGTTAATTTATATATCTCCCAGGAGTAAATGAAAAGTTTTTTTCCTCATAATGCAGATGATCTTAAAAATAAAGACATAGTTTGTCAACATGAAAATGGAAGAAAATTGAACTTAAATAACACTAAAAGACAATTAAATATTATATATTGTTTTAATTAAATAAAGGGTACACAATTCAAGATCTGTTTTAATGTGAGTTAGTGAAGAGATTGGGAAGGAAAGAGGTCAGTGTCTTAAGATCACTTACTTTGCTAAGACCATGTTAGATAATGATAATAACTTATACTTCCTTTGTGTTCCCAAAATCAGATGTGTTAAAAGAACTGGATGTAAAAGTCTCCTTCAGTGAAGGATCAGAAGAAATGGAAGATACACCAAAAGAATGTGAAAATATTCCCTCTTTGGTGGCATTTGAAAATCTCAAGGCAAATGTGACTGACATGATGTTAATCTTGTTGGTGCAGCTCATAAGTGGCCTGTCCAATGATGACTTTGATGTGGAAGTAATACCAGATTCTGATGTCGCCGTAGTTACCTTTAAAAAACACGTAGGTAAGATCGGGTGACACTTCATGTACCAGTCTTCTTTGCACCACACTTGGGAACTCGGGATACTTCATTAATGGAACATCTCTGTAAGTTGGACTCTTTCTAGTAGCTACTAAGAGTGACTCCTAGTTAATAAAGATGCTTTTTAACTTTGAAAGAGAAGCAAATTTGTTTTCAAACCCAATTCTGGTGATTTTAAGAGAATGAATTTTTCATGAGTACTTTGTGTGTATCAGAGAGAGAAAGAAGAGAGATGGAGAGAGAGTGAGGGTAAAGGAGAGAGAGAAAGTAAGGGATTCCAGGTAAAGGGGTCAGTATTTCCCCACATGTTATCTCAGTGGGAGAAGTAAATATTGATCTTTGTTACCAAAATGAACTCACTGGAAGGTAATATAGTACAACACACTCATATAGTGCTTATTATAAGTCAAGTACTATGTTAGGTCTTTACATGTATAAATTAATTAATTGGTGCCTTCAACAACCTTATGGGATTACCATTATTTACTGTCCCATATGTTGCATTTGGGGAGACAGGCACAAAGGTGGTAAAACATGGATGTGCTGGATTTGAACCCAGACAACCTTCACCTACCCAGACAGCCTGTTCTCTTACCCATTTCACCATGTATGTCCTTAGTACTTTCGTGGTCATTCCCATATGCAGGAATGAGTGAGTGCATGTGGTCAGAAAATGAGTGCTCCTTAAGATCATTGTCAGGAGTCTGTGAACAGTCTCTAAGATTATGAAGATTCATGTGTACCTAAAACAAGGACATTTTCTAATTCTGAGCCCTCCCTTCTTCATGGCCATGGCCATGGAGTGGTTAGTCAAGAGAGCACAAGTCATGGAGTCCAAACTGTTGCTCTGCCATTGAGTTAGTTACACGAGGTTGGCCAAGTCACTGTGCACCCTGTGCCTCACTTTTCTCATCTATAAAATGGGGACTATAATACGTACCTATTACAGTTTCTGTAAAGATTAAATGAAATGATGTTTGAAAAGCACTTACCAGAATACCTGAGACAAGGGAAGGACTCAGTAGAGGGGGCTATTCTTATTCCAAATTTATTACATTTCTTATAAAGGGAAAATGAAATGGATTTAGTTCTGTTCACTGATCATAAATTCTGAAAGCCGTCCGTGTGCCAGGCAGTAGTCCAGGTGCTGTTGGTACAAAGGTGAGTAAGTCAGGGCTCCTGCTCTTGAAGGACTCGCAGTCTCAGGTCAGGGAAGACGCCCATATGCAAATGGACACGGAAGGTGCAAGAGGAGAGGCCGCCGCTCAGCAGGAGGAACACACTGTGGGGCAAAGGGCACCAGACAGGTGGCTTATTCTTGCTCTTATGAAGTTTATACTGGAACAGTATCAGTCAGTCATGTCCAAAATATGTTCCCTCTGCCTGACATGAATTTTTCTCTCATTTCATTTGGTAAACCTCTCTTCATCCTTCAAAACCCAGAGCAGACACCACTTACTCTGGGAATCCTGTCTGATTCCCAGTAGTAGTGTTCCCACCTCATTTAATCCCACAGTAGACAGCTTATTTGCTTTCAAGGCTTCTTCCCTCCCACTGGCAAGAACTCATTATTTTTATTCAGTGTCCTCAGATCCTAGCTCAGTGCCTGGCACATTGTGGGTCCACCATCAATAATTATTGATTTGAATGAGACAGGTGGGCTGTGTCCTGCGGGATGAGTTGAACGAAGATAAAAAATGGGAGAAGGGCATTTTAGACAATGTAATGATAAGACCAAAAAAAAAAAAAAAGGGAGAGGAGGGTTTTCAAAATAGTGACTAGTTTTGTGGCAGCACAGCAGATAAGATGAATGATGGAATATCCACAAGTGCAAGGAAATTAGTTTGGAATCAAATAGCCCAGGTCATAGGAGTGTGGCTCAGGAGTGAGAATGGTATCTGTAGGTAATGGGGAGCCATTGAAGAGAGAATTAAATGAGGAAATTCACAGAGAACCACTCCAGAGGGGTGGTGAAGGTGGTGAGCATTGTGACAGGAGGTGGAGACACAGCCCAGTGGCTTTAATCCAGGTAAGACTTTGTATGTAGGTTGTTTGGAGACTAGGAGTTTTAACTTGTCAATTTCCATGTAGGTATTAAAAAATTTTTTTTTTCTTTTTTGAGGCAGAGTCTTACTCTTTGCCGTAGGTAGAGTACTGTGGCATCACAGCTCACCACAACCTCAAACTCTTGGGCTCGAGCAATCCTATTGCCTTAGCCTCCTGAGTATCTGGGACTATAAGTACCCACCACAATGCCAGGCCAGTTTTTCTGTTTTTAGTAGAGATAGGGTCTCAGTCCTACTCAGGCTGGTCTCCAACTCCTGAGCTCAAGAAAACCATGCATGTTGGCCTCCCAGGGTGCTAGGAATACAGGCATGAACCACTACACCCAGCCAGGTGTTAAAATCTTGTGTGTGAAAATAGAGTGCTTGATTCTCCCCTTTATCTCATTGACTAGCCAGAGAGTTATCAAGATACTGTCATATTTTCCTGATATG
Organism: Perodicticus potto; assembly: GCA_963574655.1. NCBI lineage: Eukaryota > Metazoa > Chordata > Mammalia > Primates > Lorisidae > Perodicticus > Perodicticus potto. The sequence goes on along the minus strand of CAUYRH010142966.1, from coordinate 4,854 downwards.
TTGCTTTTGTTGTTTGTAGATACCATGAAGTTTGTTGAGGATTGTGCCCAGCACCACTCAGCTAAACAACTCCAGCTTTATCCAAGACTTCTGGAAGTGACCAAAACAATCAGGGTTGAAAACCTGCCTCCCAAGGTTGATGAATACTGCTTACAACTTTTCTTTGAAAATCCTTTCCATGGAGGTGGAAGAGTTGCCAATATTGAATATTTTCCCAAAGAGAGTTCAGCTCTGATAGAATTTTTTGACAGCAAAGGTAATATTTACTAGCCTATCATCCTTGGCATCATCTAGGTCATTTTTAGCAGAGATTAACAACTATCAATTTAATTTTAATGCCTTTTATGTAAATGATAAACATATTTCCTTGGAAATTGATTTAATAATTCTATTCATCTGTTTAGAGATGCCAGTGATTCAAACTTTAGAGAAAAAACATTGCATTTTTGAAAGATGTAAAAGGATTCTCTTATGAGTCTCCACCTATGATTCCTTGAATTTTTGAAATACTGAATTTTAAAGAAATGATCTCTTTTGTAGCCACATACTTAGTGGAAAGTCTCAAATTAATTGAATAAACAGGTAAAGAAACACTCTGCAACATACACAGTTCCTACAAAAGTGTCACTACTTCCCTTTCACTTGTCATTGTCATCATTCAGAAATTAATAGTGGCAGTTCAAAATGACCAGTGGATGACTGCTGGACTATTGCTTGTAGTGCCCTGTGAAAATCACATCCAGATAAACCTTTACAAAAATGCTTCTGAGTGGTTTGTGGGCATATGCCAGGTCTCTGAGGCATACTCAAAGTCAGCTTGGAGGTTCCATCATGATTAGAGGTCAAGGCTGAGCAAGAGGAACTAAGTGGCCAGACTTTTTTGGAAAGGAGGAACACCTGGGATTAATCAGGGTGGGGTATGTGAATCATTTCAACAGGGCTCATGGAGGAACCTCTCTTTTCCTAACTCAGTTTGTATGAGCTGGGAAAATAGAGGTGAAGGTATAGTTTGGGTTGAAACAGAATGAAGGACCTTGTATTCTTGGGTCAAAGGGACAAGAACTTCTGTCAAGTATTCAAATCACCAGTAGCCTGGTTCTGTGCCTAGGGAGTGAGGAACATAAAGCTGTCTACCCTAGAAATTAACTTCCAAGCTTATGGTGGGAGTGGACAATCCCCAGGCTTTCAAAGATCTTGAGGGCATGGGGCCGTTGGGTGTATCCTGGAATTTCTATGTTGTGTGTATATAACTAATTATAAGTACTGGTGAATTGAGGCTTATTTTGTGCCAGACCTCTTCATGTCAACTGTACTGGGTACTGTCAACGGCTCCCTTTCTCCCTGACCTCTTTGCACCATCTGACCATGGGGCTCCTACACCTGCTCATTTCCTGTTCTCCACGGTCTGAGATACACTGATTTTCTTTTTCACTCTCTGTCTTCTCCTTCCTAGAATTAGAACTTACCCTTGCATAACTCCACAGAGTGTTAGTGTTAGGAGGAACATTCATGGACATTGTCTTGGTTGTTATAATCCCTGTTTTACCGATTTCAGAGGAAAGTCAATCACAGAAAGGTTAAAAACTTGCCCAGGATTACATGGCTGGTGAGTGACAGAGCCAGGCTTGACCCTGGGTGCCTGGTCCCACAACTTAGACCCTTAACTTCTCTCCTTTTCTCACATCTCCTGTTCACCTATGACATCCTTTTTCTTGCAGTAAATTACATCACTCAGAATGGGTCTCCAAAAATGAAGCAAACTGTTGGTAGAACTTGGGTAAAAGCAGAGTTTGTTCAGTGATTCTATGTTTTATGTAGATTACTTGAGAGGAATCAGCTGGGCACTTTACTCTGAAATTATTTAGTTCAACTTCACAAAATCTGATGTATTTGTTAAGGAAGAGAACTCTTACTGAATACTTACTTGAGATTATTTGTTGTGTTTTCAGCCACTGTGTTTCAGGATCCTCTTAGAAGCCTGCACAGTTAGATATAGTCACTGTCTTCACAGATGAGGAAACAGAATGGAAACTTTAAGGCATATTAAGGTGACATCTTAGGGCAGACAAACCTGAGATTGAAACCTGGCTTTGATGCTTAACTAGCTTTGGGTGTTGGAGAAGTTACTTTAACCCACAGAAGCTTCTGTTTTCTCTTCTGTAATAGGGCTGCATGCACACTATCCGGGTGATGGGTACACTTGTTACTTTGCCTCAAGCTGTACAAAAGCAATTCATGTAGCCAAAGCATTTGTACCTCTGTAATAATGTGAAATTATAAAAATGGGGTTCACATTCCTACTTACCTGAGAGGACTGAGAGGATGAAAAGACAGAACAGCTGCAAAGTGTGTGGCATGTCATGATGCCCAGGACGTGTCATTGGTCCCTGATACTGCCCAGGCTCAGAGCCTCCACACGGCCATGTTGGAACGTTGAGGATATGTGTTGGGGTCTCTAGAGACCATGTTCTTTCCATCGTGTCTGACATCAGACCCAAAACCCAATCTCACGCAAGGTGAGGCTATTTTTAACATCTTTCTGTGAAAGACACCTTTTTATCCAGGTCCTTACTAGCAATTGTTCTAATTCCCTTTCTCCTACTACCCCTTGCACCTGCCTGAGAGTGTATGTGCAATAAGGAGGGGATTGGAAGGGAAGAAGAGCATGCACACACTCACACATGCACTAACACACACACACACACACACACACACACACTGGAGGGACTATCTGTTGAAAGTGACAGAAGCCAGAAGAGGAGGGTCCTAGTGAAGCACAGTCTCTGGGGCTGAGCTCTCAGAGAGCTTTGACGATCACTTGGGTTGGGGAGAGGGGCAAGAGGATGGGCTTTAGGCAGACAATGAGTTTTAGTCCAGGTATTTGCAGTGTGTGTAACCCTGTTCAAGTTATCTAGCCTTTCCTAGCCTCAGTATTCTCATTTGTAGATAGGGATGATATTAACAGTATCTCTAACTCAAATAGTTGTTGTGAGGATGAAATGAGTTAAATATATTTGAAGCACTTAGAATAGTGTCTGACACTTGATAAGCCATAATAATTTATTATTCTCCTCCTCTTAGAGGTTTTAATGGAATCTAAGTCATGTGAAGCTTAAAACTGTAGGAGTGTACAAGAATGTACAAATAGCATATCACTTAGCTGAGCTTCGCTTTGAACACAAAAATATATTTTTACACTGGGGAAAACATTTTCTCCATGTTTAAGAAATGGAGATGCATCTAAGGAGACTTCTGAGGCCTTTGCTGAAGCTGTGAAAACTGTGTTTAAGCAAACATTTTCTCATCTATATCTTAACGTGGTGGTAATCTATCAGTAACATCAGAAATATAGAAAATAGACTTTAGTTAACAGGATCCCAAGATAGAGTGATTTTGGCTAGAAAGTAATAATTCCATTCAATAAAGGACACCTGTGCACTGTTAGCACACATCAATTTATATTTGAGCACTTTGCTTTTCAATGATATTTGTAACATCAACATTCTACAGTAATGTTAAGACTTTTTTCTTTTTCTACAGTAAGATAGTTTTGTTCTGTTTTCACTTGAAACATGACACTGGGATTACTTTATCTTTATCTTTCCTTTTAAGTGTTAGACACCATCATGGCCAAGAAACTTGACTTCAACAAGATGCCACTTTCTGTGTTCCCATACTATGCCTCACTGGGCACAGCCTTGTATGGAAAAGAGAAGCCTCTGATCAAGCTTCCTGCACCATTTGAAGAATCACTGGATCTTCCCTTATGGAAGTTCTTACAGAAAAAGAATCAGCTGATTGATGAGATAAACGAGGCGATGAGTCACTGCCACTGTGAGCTAACCTGGTCCCAACTCAGTGGTAAAGTAACCATCAGACCAACAGCCACCTTAGTCAACCAAGGAAGACTGAGAATCAAGACCTGGCAGGAAGATACTTCCACGGCACTTTCTGGCATCAGGTCTAAATATAAAGTCATGTCACTTAAAGTGGAGCCAATAGTGTGGGATATTATAAGAAATGACTCAGAAGATGATAGAATTTTGATTGAGTTTGATACACTTAAGGAGATGGTAAACTTGGCAGGGAAATCAGAGGATGTCCAAGAAGTTGAGCGGCAAATGAAGGCGTTAATAGAAAGCACCACACAAAAAATTAAAAAGGAAGAGCTGAGTGTGATGGAGAAAGTGGCCATGTCTCCCAGCAAGTATGTACTTTTGAGCCACAGTGGTGTATTGAACCATCTGTGCTTGGAGTGCCCAGACGTGGAGATCAGTTACGATGCTGTCACTCAATACATGTGCATGAAAGGACTCTGCGCAGATGTGTATAAAGTCAAGTGTGAAATCCAGGAGAAGGTGTACACCATGGCTCAGAGGAACATTCAGGTTTCTCCCGAGGTTTTCCAGTTTTTACAACAGGTAGACTGTGAAGAATTCTCTAAGCATCTTTTCCTAGCACAAAAAATTCTTGGGACTTATGAGTTAAAGGGTACAACTGTTCTGTTAACCGGCTGTTCTTCTGAAGTCTTGTTAGATGCTAAAAAGCAAATGCTCAGTTCCTTAACTTATAAGCGCATTGAGATCAACAATAATGAAGTTCTTAATGGCAAAAAATGGAAAGAGCTCACTTGCAATTTGCATAGGAAACATAATTCCTCCTCCAACACCGTAGTAATCCAGGAGTCAAATTCAAAGACCCCACCTGAGGTCGTCATTGCAGGCTGTGTGAGAGAAGTCAATGAAGTCTATCCATTGCTTGTTGACTTTTTGGAAAAGCACATGAAAATAGAGAGATTTATTGAAGTAAAGTCTTCCTTAGTTATTAACTACTTAAAGGCAGAAAAGAAGCTGT
>CAUYRH010142964.1:0-59294 GCA_963574655.1 Perodicticus potto | reverse complement strand
ACGGCCACCAAGCCTACATTTTTTTTTTTTTTTGAGACAGAGCCTCAAGCTGTCACCCTGGACAGAGTGCTGTGGCATCACAGCTCACAGCAACCTCCAATTCCTGGGCTCAAGCGAGTCTCTTGCCTCCACCTCCCAAGTCGCTGGGACAACAGGCACTGGCCACAACGCCCGGCCATTTTTTTTGTTGCAGCCATCATTGTTGTTTGGTGGGCCTGGGCTGGATTCGAACTCGCCAGCTCAGGTGTACGTGGCTGGTGCCTTAGCCTGTTGAGCCACAGGCGCCCAGCCCAGCACTTTCTTTTCTTTTTTTAGACAGAGTCTCACTATGTCGCCCTTGGTAGAGTGCGGTGGCGTTACACAGCACAACAACCTCAAACTCTTGGGCTTAAGTGATTCTCTTGCCTTAGCCTCCCAAGTAGCTGGGACTATAGGCGCCCACCACAATGCCTGGCTATGTTTTGTTGCAGTTGCCATTGTTGTTTAGCTGTCCTGGGCTGGGTTCGAACCCACCACCCTCAGTGTATGTGGCTGACAACCTCATCACTGTGCTGCAGGTGCTGAGTCAGCACCACACCACTTTAAACTTTGTATAGACCATCAAAGTGATGGGGGCCTGTGCTTGGGGTTACCCAAGTGTGACGTTGGGGGCCAGAAACTTGCAGGGAGAGATAAAGACAGATGTCTCCCAGAAGCTCTGCTCATAGGCAGTGCATCAGGGGACACCTGGAACTCCTGCTTCCTCCCTCAGGTTTCCCAACCACTTAGCAACTCCACAGAGGAAATGGATACCAGGTACACCTTTTATTTGCACAGAAATAACCAGGGGGCCATAAATCCAGGTTAAGAGCCAGCATAAACAGGGGCAACTCAGAAGCATATGTGGGGGCTGGGATGTAGAGCTGGAGCAGATTTGAACATCAGAATCTTGAGTAAGCCAAATGCAGAGTCCAGTTCATCTAGGTCACTGGTGTGAGGCTTCCCTGCCGTAGGTAGGAGTCAGAGGCAGGGTCTGTAGTGATACATACATATAGGCCAGCCTTGGAAAGTTCCTCTTGCTGTCTGACCCAAGTCTGACATGCTGCCATTCCATCTTAACTCTGGATCAGTCTACTTGGGTTGCTTCCCCTGCCTCCTCTTGGTCTCCCCTGAGGATCTTGCCCTTTACAGGGGTCACTGGCCCAGAGAGGTTCAGTGATTCCCCTGAGGCCACATAGTGAGTCTTTTGACAGAAGGCAGCTGGAGAGCGGAGGGCTGGGTTAGAGCAGGGTGATCTCACTGGGGGGCAGTGTGAGCCGCTTCTCACGGGCACTGAGCAGGTTCTCCACATGCACAGCTACCACTCGGCACAGCTCTAGACCCTGTAGGTGACAGTGAGAGTCTACACCCAACCCAACACTTCCTCAGTTCTCACCTTGGGATGGGACATGCAGAAAAGAGATTGTTTGGGAGAGAAACAGAACCCATCATCCATGCAGTGGCCCCGGTCCCCACCCCACCATGGCCTGGAGGAGTTTGAGGAGCTGGAAGGTAGGAGGTCAGGCTAGTGTGGACTAGGAGGGGTAATAAGAAGAGACCAGGTGCATCCGGAGGCTTTGCTGCACGTAACTGGGATGGTCCCTTCACCTCTCTGAGCCCCAGTGCCTCCTCTGCGTCTCAATTTGCCAGGGCCTGCCTCACAGGGCTGTGGTGAGGATTTAGGGAGATTTTAGCGCATGTAAATGCTTTAGATTAAAAAATTAGTCCAATCAATAATTGCTAACAGTTTCTAATGTGTGTTGCCATGGTTACCAGCTGGCACCCACAGCCTAGAATGGGCAGTGACCCAATCTCAGGGCTCCCAATTTGGGGTGGGGGGCAAGGAAGAAATCAGGGAATTGCAGAAAAATAATTTGTGAGTGTGGTTGCCAGACCATGGCCAATGTGGGAACCCCAGGTATTTCCTGCTCCCAGAGGATAAAAAGCAGCAGTGCTTACCAAGCCTTAACTGTGTACCAGACCTTGTCCTGAGAGCTTAATGTGTCTTACCATTTTTTCTTTCTTATTTTTTTTTTTTTTTTGGTTGAAACAGGATCTCTCACGTTCACTAGGGCTAGAGTGCAATGTTCCAGGCTTTGCTGGGATTACTGCCCCATTTAATGGTGTGAAAATTGAGGCTCAATGAGAAACAGGCATGCCTCAAGATCTCACACAGCCCATCAGACGTAGACAGGATAGAGACCCAGGTCTGTTGGCTGCAACATTGCTGCACTCAGTTATCACCTCATCCTGGAAGCTGTCCCTCATTATCTCCAAGATAGCTCAGGTTAACCCTGATCATGGTTTATTGGAGAAATTCTTTCATATCTGAGAGTTGGGGCTCTATGAGGGCCAGGGCTGAGGAGTCTCAGTTACTTCAGTATCCCTACAGCTGCTACACAGAGTTGCTCAATGGTTATGCATTGAATGAATGAATGAGCGAATGCATGTCCAGGCCAGAAGCAGAGGTGGCAGCATCAAGCGGTGTTGTAAGGAAGTGAAGGAGCCATACTGGCCCTCATCAATCCATCCATCCATCTACCCACCCATGTGTGCAACAAATATGTACTGAGTATCTACAGCAGCGGTTCTCAACCTATGGGTTGCAACCCACAGGAACTGTATTAAAGGGTCGTAGCATTAGGAAAGTTGAGAACCACTGTTCTACAGTGTGGCAGGCACTGAGCTGTGGCCACAGCCCTGCCCTCTTGGAACTGGTACTCTGGTGGCGGAGATAGATGATAAGTAAATACACAAATAACTAAATTATTTGCAAGGCATAATGAGGGATATCAAGGCAAAGATTATGAGTTATTGGGGAGGAGGGTAGACTTCTAGAAAGAGGTCATATTTGTGCGGCAACCCAAATAAAGGGAGAGAGCCCTGTGAGAATAAGGAAAGAGCATTCTAGATAGAGGAGACAGTGAGTGCAAAGTCCCTGGGGCAGGGAGGAAGCAGGCAAGCTCAGCAGAAGGGAGCTAGAAGAGACCAGGATAGCTAAAGCCAGTGAGCAGAGGGGAGAGGGATGAGAGGGATCCCAGTTTGGAGCTTGAGTGCCTGGGAGGATTGGGAGGCAAAGTGAAGAGCTCTGTTGGTTTCCAAGGGAGTGCAGAGGGAGCCTGGAGCTCAGGGGGTAAAGGCCGGATATAGAAATAACCAGGGTTTTGAAAGCCTCAGGGCCAAATAGGGTGCCCAGAGGGAGAGGCCTGGACTCAGCAACATTAGATCATCCAGGGGAGGAGGCACCAGAAGATGAGCCAAAGAGGGAGCAGCTGGGCTGGTCCCTGGGGATAGGAGGACACAATAGCATCACTGTGGCAGGGGTGGCTTCCGGGAAGCAGGGTAAGCCTGGAGTTAGGAGGCATGGATTAGGGTGGGACTGGGAACCTGTACCCAAGTCACAGGTTCTCCAAAAGGCGCAAGAGGCCATCAGGGCTTTGTTCTGGTCCTGTCCCTCAGAGGCAGGGCTGGGAGCAGTGGAATCCCCTCTTTCTCATCCTGGGAAATCAATTCCTCCCAAGGCAGGCCCTATCATGGCAGGTAGTGCTGGACGCAGACTTTGAGGGGGATGCAGTGACCTAGAAAGGGCAGAGGTGTGTCCTCAGCCCTGACTCTGTCCCTTCTCTAGGTCCCAATCCTATCTCTTCAGTGGGGTGAAACTTTGGTTCTGCCTTGCCCCTGGGGCACTATAAGACTTATGAGCCTAGGGGTCAACCATGCCTTTTAAGTAATAGCCATAGTTGCTGAAGGCAGGAAAATGTACAGGGAAGGAGAGTCTCAGTTTCCCCATGCTCTATCTCAGAGCCCACAGTTCAACTTCCACAGGTGAACCTCCTATGTCCCTTCCTCTCACCAACTTTCTATGGCTCCCTAGTGCCCTCAAGAGAATGCCCCAAATTCTTAGCTGGACCTTCAAAGAGCTCCATGCCCTCCCCTCTTCTAGTCCTGTCTTCCCAGAACCCCAACTAACTCCTCACTATTGTGCAAACAACCCAGGTCCATTCCCATGTTCCCATTACCAAGCTGTTTTCCTGGAAGACCACCTTAATCACTTATAATTCTGTGTTGGTTGCAGCCAGCTCTGTCCTGTGCACTGGGCTAGATGTTCCTTGAGGCACAGCAGGGATCTGGAGTGCCCTGAAGTCAGGCCCAGGGAGGCACCTAAGGGGTGGAATGGGAAGGGAGGGGCCAGGCCTACCTGTTCCAGCTGCAGCTGCATGGTACGCTGGGTAGCCATGTCCCCCAGTGCAATCTCCACATACGGATAGCTAGAGTTGGCTGTGGGCCGCTGGGTCCGCGTCGACTGGATTTCCTTCAGGGGGAACTTCACTATCAGCTCCTAGGAGTGGGGAGAGAGGGACCAGATAGGCTTGTGGGTGGGTATGGTCTCATCCCCCAGCACTTTCCCTGCAAATCAGACTCAGTTCAAGTACCAACTCCCACAATGACTTGCTGTGTGACCTTGAGTAAATCACTTTACCTCTCTGAAGCTCAGTTTCCTTACCTGTGAAAATGATTCAACAAATACAATGTACCCACAGTGTGCCGGGCACTGCCCTAAGGGTTCGGAATACAGAAAGTGTGGTGTAGTTGGCACCCTGACCTTCCCATCAGAGCTGCTTCTGTGCACCTCTTTGTCCAGCCCACCAAGCAAACTCAGAACACATGGAGGGGAGGTCAGTGATGGAGAGTTAATGCTGCAGACAGAAACCCTCGACTGATGACCAGTAGATAAGACACCTGGCTCCCTCACCCCTGAGAGAGAAGCTGAAGCTTCCTCCTGCTGCTCACACCAGCAGCTTGCTTGGTAACATGCCCTTTATTGCCTCCATCCCTTCCCTGTCTCACTTTTTCACTCCAGCATTTCCTAGGATCAACTCCAAGTCAATCACTTGCCCTGGAATCCTTGTCTCAGAGTCTACTTCTGGGAATAGCAAGTAAGAAACAGGGTAACAGGTCTTATTTATTATTGGCTGAATTTGGTCTCCCTCCCTACCAAGTTCATCCGTTGAAGTCCTAATGGAATACCTAAGAATGTGCCTGTATTTGGAGACTGGGCCTTTAAAAAAGTGAATAAGGCCGGGCATGGTGGCTCATGCCTATAATACTAGTACTCTGGGAGGCTGAGGTGAATGGATTGCCTGAGCTCACAGGTTCAAGACCACCCTGAGCCAAAAGTGAGACCTCATCTCTAAAAATAGCTGGGTTTTGTGTCAGGCACCTGTAGTCCCAGTTACTCTGGAGGCTGAGGCAAGAGAATAGCTTGAGCCCAAGAGTTTGAGGCGGCTGTGAGCTACGAGTTCACAGCACTCTACCGAGGGCAGCAAAGTGAGACTCTGTGTCAAAAAATAAAATAAATAAATAAGTGATTAAGTTAAAATGAGGCTATTGGGGAGGAACCAAATCCCACATAACAAGTGTCCTCACAGAGGAAATCTGAACACAAAGGGATGTGCACACACAGAGAAAGGGCGATGTGAGGACACAGTGAGAACACAACTGTCTATAATCAAGGAAGAGACCAGACCTGCCGACGCCTTGACCTTGGACTTCTAGACTCCAGAACTGTGAGGAATGAACTTCTATTGTTCAAGCCACTCAGTCTATGGTATTTCATTATGGCAGCCCACACAGACTTATATGTCATTTAAATGCTCGGTGTGTGTTTTATTTCATTTCACCTTTACAATAGGTAAAGGAGCCTCAAGCTGTCACCCTGGGTAGAGTGCTGTGGCATCACAGCTCACAGCAACCTCCAATTCCTGGGCTCAAGCGAGTCTCTTGCCTCCGCTTCCCAAGTAGCTGGGACTGCAGGCGCCCGCCACAACGCCCGGCCATTTTTTTGGTTGCAGCCGTCATCATTGCTTGGCAGGCCCAGGCTGGATTCGAACCCGCCAGCTCAGGTGTATGTGGCTGGCGCCTTAGCCCACTGAGCCACAGGCGCTGAGCCTTTTTTTTCTTTTGAAGAAGAAAGGCGCCTGCCACAATGCCTGGCTATTTTTTGTTGTTATTGTAGTAGTTGTCATTGTTGTTTGGCAGGCCTGGGTTGGGTTCGAACCCACCAACCCCTGTGTATGCGGCCAGCCCTAGCCGCTGAGCTACAGGCATGGAGCCGAGGGGGGTGGTTTTAACTGTTATCCCTGTCTTCCAGGTGAGGAAAGTAAGGCTCAGATAGGGGAAGAGACCTGCCCGAGCTCTCGGTAAAAGGTGGAGCTGGGCTTCCAAAGCTGGAGATCTTGGCCCTTCAGAGGGGTGGGAGATCAGTGGACACAGAGTGGTGATGGCAGTGCGAGGCTGAGGCCACTCACATGGGTATTGGTGCTGAGGAAGTTGAGCCCGTTGTGATTGACAGCAAGGATGCAGGGGGCTGGCACAGTGATGTTGCTGCAGCTTTGGATGAAGAAGAAGGAGGAGCCGAACATAGGGAAGGCACTGAGCAGGCCTGGGTGGGGAGAGAAGGCAATCATCGTGCAGACAGGGCTCACTGAAGACAGACATGGCCTGAACTGCAGAGCCAGTCTGCAGCCCACATCTTCCTTGGCTCATATCCAGTACAGAAGCCCTTGGTCTGGGTCTCCTCCCGCTTCTTCCTCTGTGCCTGCTCACAGCTCTTCCCCCTCTGCCCAGGGCCACCTGAGCCTAGGGGGTATATCTGCATGAGCAGTTTTAAAAGGGATTCTCTCCAGGCAGGGGCTCAATTTGGCTGGCACTGAAAATGCTTTTGTGCAAAGAAAACGGTGCCTCTGTCCCCATCCTCCAGGATCCCATCCTCAGCAGTCTCCCCAGCTCCCAGCTCTCACCCAGAAACTGGGCCCGGGCCTGGTGGGGGCTGAGTGCCTGTGTCTGCTGCCGGTGCCCACTGACCAGGTTGATCCAGGTTGAGCCAGCTGTCATGTGGTAGAGCTGGGCCGGGATGTACTCCTGGACCTCCCTCCTGCATGCAGAGAGGAAGGTGAGCGCACAGGCTCTCACAGAACAGATACTCCGCACCTCATAGAAGACCAAATGCTGGCAAGTGTAAATGAGTTGAAGATGGAAAGGCTCACACAGTGCCTTGGCCTAGAGCAGGCGCTGTCACCCTGAGGCCAGTACTACTAGGTCCCTGCTCTCAGGGAAGGGAGGCTCTGGGGAGTTCACTGATTAATATTCAGGTCACACAGTGACTAAGTGAGTTGGGAGTAAGGGCAGGGGGCAAGGTGGGTTCATCCTTAGGTCCTTAGTCCTTATAGCTCCTGTCTCCATGGAGTAGCCCAAACCAGAAGCACATGGGTGTGGGAAGTGTCAGGGCAGCCAAAGCATCTGTCACAGGGCTGGTCAGAGCAGGCAGAGGAGCACTAGGCCTCCAGGCTGAGGCACTCCCATCAGTGCCATGCCCCCCTCCTTTCTGACACATGCTGGCTCCCTCAGGCAGCCCCTCTTTGGGGACATCAGGAAATATCTATCGTCCCCGCCCAGCCCAGTCACCTTGGGCTGCAGATGGGGGGAACAGGGAGGTAAAGGGAGGGGTTGGGAGAAAATCCAGGGGAACTCCCTTTTTCTAAGAGATTCCCCCAGGTAATAGCTCTTCTTTGCACTGCTGGGGTAAGAGCCTGTCATCTTGACCCAGCCTTCCTACCATTGGCAGGCCAAACTTCAGTAAGCCCTATAACCTTTCTGGGCCCCAGTTTTCTCATCTGTAAAAGGGGAAATAAAGTGCAGCTGGGAAGAACAGCTGAGATAATGTGTATGCAGAGCGCCTTGCAAAAGGTAAAAACTCAGTGTTTTTATCTCCGACTGGGATTGTACCCCTGAATGCTTCCTGCTCCTTTCACTCTAAATGATGACAGAGAAGAGCATCACCTTTTGAGCCTTTGCTGTGCTGTACAGTGTGGGCATCATCTTACTGCTGTTTGTATCAGGGCTTCTCCACGTATGCTCAAGGGTCTAGGACAGTGTTTTTCTTTCTTTTTTTTTTTTTTTGTAGAGACAGAGTCTCACTTTATCACCCTTGGTAGAGTGGCGTGGCATCACACAGCTCACAGCAACCTCCAACTCCTGGGCTTAGGCGATTCTCTTGCCTCAGCCTCCCCAGTAGCTGGGACTACAGGCACCTACCACAACACCCGGCTGTTTTTCTGTTTTGCAGTTCGGCCACGGCCAGGCTTGAACCCGCCACCTTTGGTATATGGGGCCAGCAACCTACTGGATGAGCCACCGGCGCCGCCCAGCGTTTTTCTTTCTTTCTTTTTTAGAGACAAAGAGTCTTACTTTATTGCCCTCAGTAGAGTGCTGTGGCATCACAGCTTACAGCAACCTCCGACTATTGGCCTTTGGTGATTCTCTTGCCTCAGGCTCTCAAGTAGCTGGGACTACAGGCACCCGCCAGAATGCCCAGCTATTTTTTGTTGGAGTTTGGCCGGGCCTGGCCTTGAACCCATCACCCTCAGTAAATGGGCCCGGTGCCCTACCTATTTAGCCACAGGAGCCACCCAAGGACAGTGTTTTTCAACCTTTTTTATCTCACACTTGAAACTATAGTTAAACTTTTGCAGGCGGCACCTATAGCTCAGTTGGCAGGGCACGGGCCACACACACGTAGGGTGGCAGGTTTGAACCTGGCCCAGGCCTGCTAAGCAACAATGAAGCTGCAACCAAAAAATAGCTGGGTGTTGTAGTGAGCGCCTATAGTCCCAGCTACTTGGGAGGCTGAGGCAAGAGAATCACTTAAGCCCAAGAGTTTGAGGTTGCTGTGAGCTGTGATGCCACTGCACTCTAACAAGGGTGACACAGTGAGACTCTGTCTCAAAAAAAAAAAACTTTTGCAGCACATTTAAATTATGTGAGCAAAAAAACACTGTGCTTTGAACTTCTTTCAAAAATAATTAATGATCTTTAAAAATTTTCACTGCACACCTAAGATCCTCTCATGGCACACCAGTGTACCATGGCACACTGGCTGAAAATCACTGGTCTAGGAGGTCAAAACCATTTTCATAACAATGCTAAGAAGTTATTTGCCGTTTTCTCTCTCATTCTCTCAAAAGTGTACAGTGGAATTTTCCAGAGGATACATGACAGTGAGATGGCCATAGCCTGAGCACAGAGGTTGATCCTCTGTGAAGCTAGACAGTAAAGGACTTTGCAAAATGTAAAAGAGCGCCACTCTTCTCATTAAACTTTTTTGAAAATAGTTATTTTTCAGCCAGGCGCAGTGGCTTACACCTGTAATCCTAGCACTCAGGGAGGCTGAGGTAGGTGGATTGCCTGAGCTCACAGTTTCAAGAGCAGCCTGAGCCAGAGTGAGACCTCATTTTTAAAAATAGCCAGGCGTTGTGGCAGGCACCTGTAGTCTCAGCTACTTGGGAGGCTGAGACAAGAGAATTGCTTGAGCCCAAAAGTTTGAGGTTGCTGTGAGCTATGAGGCCAGGGCACTCTAATGAGGGTGACAAAGTGAGACTCTGTCTCAAAAAAGAAAAAAAATAGTTATTTTTCATAAAGTTATTTAGCTTGACATGGGCTTATTCTTATTTTTAAATGAATTAATAGATATTTTAAATTTCTTCTTAGCTTTAATTTTGAACAGTGAAACATATTAATAGATAAAGCCCACATAAACAAAGGTTCTTTGGGGTCCTTTGTTCAAGAGCGTAAAAATACCACATTTGGGAATGACTGACTTATACCATGAATATTAGTCATATCTTTGAGGACATCAGTTTAATTATACCTACAATTTACTTTGACAACTTCCCTGTTGTTGGATATTGAGGTTGCTTCCAATCTTTTGCTGTTGTAGGCAACATTACAGTAAACATTTTTGTTGCTAAATCTTTCTGCATAGCCATACGTATTTCCTGGATAGCAGGGAATGCGTAGCCCGAAAGCTTCTTTATTATTACATTTGCTCTGGGCTAAAAATATTAGCCAGAAGCAACTTGCCATGAAAAGGAGGTGAGGTCCCAGTTTCTATAGATAGTTGGAGGACTTCAACTCCTTCCCAGAAAGACTTACTGATACAAGAAGGGAGCCTGGGCATGGCTAGCTCTGAGGAAGGTGGGGGTGGACTGAGAGGGCTGGGTTGCCTGTCCATTCCAACTAAGGCAGGTGGGCAGGTGCTCACACAGTGGGCAGGTAGACGTGGTCCTTGGCGCGGTGCTGCAGTGCAGCCAGCTTGGACACCTGCTGCAGCTGCTGCTCGCTGGGCCGGCTGGCTGGCACAGTGCTGAAGAAGCCTTTCAGGTAGTCAGGCAGGACCTGTGAGGAACAGTTGGGTGAGGTCCTGCCACGCCCATGCATACTCAGCATTCACCTGCAGCGGGCCTGGAGACATGCAATTCTATTGATTCCAACGTCATCCTCTTCTGGGGTAGGATGGCCTGTCACTTTCCTGGGCTTTGGGGAATAAGGGCAAAACAGGAAGGTGAGCTGTGAGGGCTATGGCCTTGAAGCCCATGAGAGAATCCCCACAGTGACCTTGCTGGTAGAAACAGAGTCAGTGCTGCAGCGTGCACAAGCGTCCATCAGGTCCCCATTTCTCAACACCAAATGTGCCCCAGCATCACTGGTGGGCTTGCCAAAACAGACTGTGGGCTGTGTCCCCAGAGACTCTGACCTAGTTGATCTGAAGTGGGACTGGAGGATTTGCATCAAATTTTTGCCAGTCCCTAAGTCTCAAACTGATTAGCACAGTACTAGGGCTAGGACAGCTAGGCCATGTGTCCACAAAAGGTAAGTGACCATATTCTGTGTGTGGAACTGCTGAACCTTTTTTTTTTTTTTTTTTTTGAGACAGAGCCTCAAGCTGTCACCCTGGGTAGAGTGCCGTGATATCACAGCTCACAGTAACCTCCAATTCCTGGGCTCAAGCGAGTCTCCTGCCTCCGCCTCCCTAGTAGTTGGGACTACAGGTGCCCGCTACAACGCCCGGCAAATTTTTTTTTTGATTGCAGCCATCATTGTTGTTTGGCAGGCCCAGGCTGGATTCGAACCTGCCAGCTCAGGTGTACGTGGCTGGCGCCTTAGCCTGTTGAGCCACAGGCGCTGAGCCGGAACTGCTGAACCTTTTGACACCAGTCCCACAGAACACACCCTTTTTGTCAAAGCACTTCCACAAGTATTGTGGTGAGGGAGAACCCAAAATTTGCAAACTTCATGATCTTAGAGGACTTGCAAGTCTCAAAGGGTATGGATAACACATGGACAAAAGTGACAATATTAGCAAAGCCCTGCTCAGGCATGGGCAAGGGTCAGGCCAACGTTCAGAGGAGAAGAAATCAGAAGGAAGGAGGAACTCAGAGAGGAACTCATAGAAGAGTGCTGTTTGGGAGCAGCTGTACTGGGGAGGACTGAGATGAGCAGATGCAGTAACAGTCCAGACGGAGTGACAGCATGGGCAAAGGACCAAGAATGAGGTAGTGAGGATAATGGCATTGTTGTGACTGCTCTAAAGAGACCAGGTAGGGGAGCGGAGGCATCAGGGTTAGAAATGCCCATGGGGGCCCAGGTGTTGTGGTTCACACTTGTAATCCCAGCAATTTGAGAGGCTGAGGTAGGAGGATCACTTGAGGACAAGAGATTGAGACCAGCCTGGGCAACATAGTGGGGCCCCCATCTCTACAAAATTATTTTTTAAAACCTGTCTTTATCATCCTTGCTACACAGGAGACTGAGGCAGGAGGATCACTTCACTCCAGTCCAGGAGTTTGAGGCTACAGTGAGCTATGATTGCTTGCACCACTACACTCCAGCCTGGGTGACAGTGAAATTTTTTCTTAAATTAAGAAAATTTGGCTTGGCGCCTGTGGCTCAAGTGGCTAAAGAGCCAACCACATACACCAGAGCTGGCAGGTTCGAATCCAGCCTGGACCTGCCAAACAACAATGACAATTGCAACCAAAAAACAGCTGGACACTGTGGCAGGCGCCTGTGGTCCCAGCTACTTGGGAGGGTGAGGCAAGAGAATCGCTTAAGCCCAGGAGTTTGAGGTTGCTGTGAGCTGTGATGCCACAGCACTGTATTGAGGGTGACAGCTTGAGGCTCTGCCTCAAAAATAAAAACAGAAAAATTTTTTCTAGGCAGCGTCTGTGGCTCAGTGAGTAGGCCACTAGCCCCATAGGCCGAGTGTGGTGGGTTTAAACCCAGCCCCAGCCAAACTGCAAAAAAATAGCTGGGCATTGTGGCGGCTGCCTGTAGTCCCAGCTACTCGGGAGGCTGAGGCAAAAGAATCACCTAAGCCGTAGAACTGGAGGTTGCTGTGAGCTGTGACACCACAGCACTCTACTGAGGGCGATAAAATGAAACTCTGTCTCTAAAAAAAAAAAGAAAGAAAGAAAGAAAATTTTTTTCTTAAATGTCAGGGTATAATGGCTTATGCCATCCCAGCATTTTGGGTGTACTTTGGGAGGCCAAAGTGGGAGGATCCCTTGAGGCTAGGAATTTGAGACCAACCTGGGCAACATAGTGAGATCCCATCTCTAAAAAAAAAAAAAAAAAAAAAAAAAATTTTTAATTAGCTGGGCATGGCTTGGTGCCCATAGCACAGTGGTTATGGTGCCAGCCACATACACTGAGGGTGGTAGGTTCGAACCCGGCCCAGGCCAGCTAAACAACTGCAACAAAAAAATAGCCAGACATTGTGGCGGGTGCTTTGCAGTCTCAGCTACTTGGAAGGCTGAGGCAAGAGAATCACTTGAGCCCAACCGTTTGAGGTTGCTGTGTGCTGAGATGCCACAGCACTCTACTGAGGGCGACACAGTGAGACTTTATCTCAAAAACAAATAAAAATTAGCTGGGCATGGTGAGGTGTGCCTGTAGGCCTAGCTACTTGAAAGGACGCAGGAGGATCCCTTGAATCAGGGGTTCAAGTCTTCAGTAAGCTGTGATCACACCACTGCACTCCAGCCTGGGTGACAGAGACCCTGTCTCTTAAAAAAATAAAAAATTAAAATCAAACAAATGCCTATAGGGCTTGACTCATGAAGGCCTCAAATTTCAAGGTTGTAGAGTCTGACCTCACAGGCCCTGGGATGCACAGAAAGCACCATCTGTACTGACCTGGTTGTAGTGCATAGTAACATATAGCTCATTCTCAAACTTGAGTGGCTGATCCCAGAGCACACGCCGGAACCAGAGCATGTAGCCACCATCCACCTGCTCCATCTCTGAGGCCACATCAAGGATGTAGGTGCAGCGGCTAAGCGGGCACACATGCTGGCCTACAGAGAGGAGGAGGCAAAGCTAGATAAGGCATGCACATGCACCTGTACAGAGCACGTGTGCAGACACTTACCTGCCACCTAGGTGGGGCATCATCCTGGCTAAGGCCACCTCTCTGATCTGGGACACAGCATCTTTGTTAAAGGACAGCATATTTAGGGAATAGGATGTCCTGTGTTTTACTGAAATATTGATGACCACATATGTGAATAACTCCAATTCAAAGCTACAAGTAATGTTCCATTTTCCCCCAGGGAAGAGTAGGATGCTGAAGATCCCCCAAGATCTGGGAAAGCACCCTGGGTGCTCTGAAAAGGCCCTGTCCATTTCCAGAGAAGGCAAGGTACAAGGAGAACCACACAGGCCTCTGACTATGAGGCCCAGTGGGTACCTTTCTGCAGACCTCCTGCAGGAGAGACCTCTTGCTGGGCATCTGGTGCAGGTGGGGAGGACTGGGGTCTGAAGGAGGCTCAAGCTCTTCTCTCTTGCACTGACACTTCTGGCACTTGTCCCACACCCACAGTAAAATCTTACCAAAGAGGGAGGTTTGGAGTGGTATATAGACTCGTGAGCCCAGATTTCCTGGGTTCAAATCCCCACCATGTATGACTGTGTCACTTAACTTCTATGGTAGGCTGAATAACTGCACTTCCAAAGATAGCCAGGTCCTAAGCCCCAAAACTTGTGAATATGTTACTTTCATGGCAAAAGGCACTTTGCAAATATGATTAAGTTAAGCATTGTCCAGGTGCACCTAGTGTAAACACAAGAGTCCTTAGGAGAGGGAGGCAGGAGGATCAGAGTCAGAGAAGGGGATGTGAAGCTGGAAGCAGAGGTTGGAGGAAAGAGAGATTTGAAGATTCTGTTGCTTGTTTTGGAAAGGGAGGAAGGGGCCATGAGCTGAGGAATGGGGACAACATCTAGAAACTGGAGAAGGCAAGAAAACAGATTCTCCCTGAAGAGAAGGAGCACAGCCCTGAAGACGCTCTCACTTTAGGATTCTGACTTCCAGAATTGTAAGGTAATAAAATTTGTGTTGTCTAAAGCAACTAAGTTTGTGGTAATTTGTTATAGCAGCCATAGGAAACCAGCAGTCTTCCTGGGGCTCAGTTTCCCTGTCTTTAAGGGAGGATGGTAGTAGACTCCACTTCACAGGGTTGTGGTAATTAGAAGGGTTTATCGAATTAAATGATTTGAACCTTGCCTTTGACACAGTATTTGTTCAATAAATGCCAGTTATTAGGACTGTTTTGTTACTGCCATTCCCTCCCCCAACATCTTAGCTGGACTTGGGCAGACAAGGTTGAGTACCCACAGTTGAGGGCTGAGGCAGAGGTGGGAAGAGCTGGCTAGAAGTAGCTGGAGCTCACCAGCTGGTGTCAGGAAAAGCCCATGGTCTAGAGTGGGCAGGCAGCAGATGGAAGGGCTTTGGGTCCCAGGAACCCTCCAGAGAAGGGCCTAGTGAGACCTCGAAGGGGCTCCCATGGCCACTTTTAGGGAATGAACAGCAGGAGTACATGTGTATTAATGAAAATCTTCCCATGATATAAGGTGCTTAAGGGCAGGGCCCACATTCTCCCACTGAGCAGGGCCTGAGGGGCAATAAGAGGAATCAAGAAAGCCCTGGTCTACCATGAGCTCCCAGTCTGGTAGGCAAGGCTTATGCGAAACAAAACCAAGAAAGATAGATGAAGGGCTGGGGGCATTCAATACACAGAGGTCCTTCCATGTGGCAGCTGGGGGCTTCCTATGAAAGTGGCACCTGATCTGGGCTTAAAGTCTGGCTGGAGGCCCCTATGGTCAAAAGCACCTAGGTGGGAATGAGCCCAGCATGCTTGGTCCTCCTGGCCACTCACCTCGGTTGGTGACAACGAAGATAACATACTCATCAAAGGCCTCAGGCAGAGTCAGAGCCATCTCAGCACAGATCTCCTGCACCACGTCCAGGGCCACCTGGGGAGGAGGGTGAAGTAGTGCCAGTTGGGCCTGACCGCTGTCTTCCCAGCCCCACCTAAGCCCAGGAGGCCGAGTGCGAAGTTCCTCAGCTCTCCTCACAGGATCCACCGAGCAATCTCAGAATTGGCCTCGTGCAGGGAAGGAAAACAGCTTTTGGAGCCTGAATCTTGGGTTCAAATTCTGCCTTTGTCCCTTACTTGCATTATGACCCTCAGCTGGGGGCTTGACCTCTCTGAGGTTCATTGTGCTCTTCTGCGAACTAAGTCCTGCCCTGTGGGGCTGTGGGAAAGCCTGGGAAGAGTCAGCACACTTGGGGGCTCACCCCACGCACCCACAACCTAAAGACTAGGGTGGCTCTGCCCACCCAGCACCTACCTGATGGAGATACCCCTTCACTTACGCTGCATGTTTTGATTTTGAGATGGCGTTCAAGGCCTCCAGGAAGAAGAAAAAGCTGCCTCTTAGAACTGCGGCCTGCCTGGAAATGGGTGGGTGGAGAGGGACAAGAGGTTGAGTCTGGGATGTGGTATAGCCCTTATCCCCTGCCACAGGAGGCCCCAAGCCAAGGGGTCCCAGGCATGCCTTGGCAGGCCCACACATGCCTCTGGACTTCATAGGACCTGTCTGCATGCTCCTGAGCAGTGCATGTATGCCCAACAGCAGGGTCTCTGGGCAAGGCTTGTGTCTTCCATTCATTCTGACCTTCCACCCTTACCCATACTCACCAACATGGCCCGAAGCTCCATGCTGCTAGGAAGTGCCAGACGGCCCCCAAAGCGCAAGGTTTTCTGCAAGTTCTGCTCACAGGCCTTAGCAATCCCTGCAGAGGCAGAGAGTCAAGGCCTTGCCCAAAGGAGGCAGAGTGAGAAAGGGGCTCCTCTTGCCACCAGGCATGAGTCCACTATATTCTCTCCACAACCTGGGGAGCAGGCACTTACTACCCCATTTGATAGTTGAGGAAACTGAGTTTAGAGAAGGGCAGTGACTTGTCTAAGGTCAAAAGTTGAAGTTTAAGAGCTGGTTTTGAACTTACATCCCATGTTAATAAAGACCTTTGTCTAGCCTGCAGCCCCCTTGGCTACCTGTGAGCCTGGAAACAGCTGTCCCCCTGAGGTGTTGATTGGGGAGCTCACCCCCAATAGGCTCTGGCTATAGTGATACAGCTCTGCCCCCGCCAGGTGGGACTGCTTGCCGACCGCCCTCCCTCACCCACAGGCCTTCCAGAGCAAAAGACCCCAGCATCAGTGCTCATTTCTTTGGGTTAAGCAATGCCCTCACCCTACACCAGGGAGGGGGTCAAAAGTTCTAGGGCACATTCTAAGGCCTTCATGTACCTGGAAGCCCTTCCCCAGGGAGCTAGATCTATTAAGCTCTGGATCTGGGAATGTTTGTTAATTGAATCAAAGCAAATGCTTTTAGAGACAGGGAGGGTGAGGTCCTCTATCTCTGGGGCTGCCATAGGGATTACAGTGGGCTCTAGGTTCTTTCTTAGGGGGCCCCATAAGTTGCTATGGAGATAAGGCTTCAGAGGCCTCTTTCTCCACACTATAAAGGGGGAAAGGGCAAGACTCTTCCACTGGCATAGGGCCCACTCCTGCCCAGAGCCACTTGAGATTCCTGCTGAGCCCCAATAGCCAGAGAAGCAGACCTCATTCCACTCCAGGTTCTGGCTCTCCTCCTCCTCTCTGTCACGTGCCACACATGCCCACCTCTGGTCTCTGTTCCCGCCACTCAGTCTACCTGGAAATCCTTCCTCCTCAGGATAATACTTCCTCTAGGAAGCTTTCCCTGACTACCCCAACATCAGATCAGACAGCCTATCTGTGCTAGCCTCTGTGGGACCTCCACAAATGTGTAGGGAGTAAATTAATACTAGTAAACATTGCCCAGCATCTATGACCAGAATCTCTGGGTTTCTCCTCTTGCCTGCTACCAACCCAGTCTCCATGCTACAGGTGTGTAGTCCTAGGACCCCACTCACTGTCCCCTCACCATGGAAGGGCAGGCCTGGGGTCCGGTTCACATCCTGGAGAAAGCGAGTGAGGTGTGGGTGGAGGACCTCAGAGCAGCTGTGGTAGGCAGTCACAATGTACAGCAGCCTCCAGCCTCGCTGGCAGCTGTCCCTGCAAGGATGTACATGGCAGCCACATCACAGGTGGCCACAGCACCAGTGTGTGTGCCAGGAGTCTCCTAGAATTGTGCTGGAGGTTCCTAGCTTCCAGGAAGCTCTGTCCCAGCAGATGCTCCTGCTTGCACAATGAGAGCAGGGCAGGTGAGCCCCAAAGCTAAGAAAAAGCTCTATTCTGACTGGAAAGCCAGGTGGGAGCTAGGGAAGGAAAGGGATGAAGCCCTAGACATCTTCCCCAGGTAGGGGATCTGCCTGGGAGAATTCAGACAAAGGGGAACCTGCTGGGCCTGTGCAGAGAGTGTGGCAGGTAAGGCCTGGTACTGGCAGGAGCAGGAGAACATGCTGAGTGGCTCTAAATCTGTAAATGGAGAACAAATGAGGAGGTAGAGCAGGTGAGGACAGGAGGGTCAGCCCAATGGTAACCAGTACATCAGACATATCAGGCACCTGCTATGTACTGGCCTTATAGGAGCAAAACACAGTAATTCATCTTTGCACTGCAGTGGGTCCCAGGGGACAGCATCTGAGCTTCCATTGGGAAACCACCCACCCCTCTGGATCCCTGTAGTTTGGAAGACATGAGAATCAGGTCTGGCCAATTAGAACACTGCAGCCCCCTACCCACAGTGATTGGCTTAGGGATGGGCATATGATCCAGGACTGGCCAATTAAAGTTCAGCCTTCCTCTGGTTATGGTGATTAATGTGGGGACACACATATTGGTCTAACCAATCAGCACTCTGCATTCTCTATTCACTATGGTTGGTTCAGGGTTGAGCATGTGACCAACTCAGGCCAATAAGCCTGGATTTGGGAATTTCCAAGGCAAATATTGAAGAATCTTGCTTTCCCTAGGATTGCTGAGCTGCCCAGAGCTGCCACCTTCCCAGTCTGTGAGGAGGCTGCTTGAGAATGATAACAACCCATAGGAAAGCAAACTAGGAGATGGAGAAGGCCTGCTTCTTCATGACACCCGGATCTAGCTATGCCTGAAGCCATAAACTCACTGACTTCTCAGCTATATGAACCGGTAAGTTCTCTCTAGCTAAACCAGCTTGCAACCAAGAATCTGGACTTATATATTATCACTGCCATTTTACAGATGAGGAAACAAGTTCAAAGAGCAGAAATGGTATGTCCCAGACCACGCAATTCCAAAAACACGTGCTCTGTCTATTGAGTGTGGAAGGAGCTGAAAGGAAGAGAATCCAGAAGGGAACTGGCCTCTCCTGGGACATGGACACAATAGGGGAGTGAGGGGTAAGGCCCAGTTCACTCACTGTTTAGAGCTGGTGTTGTCTGTGATCTGCTTCACAATTTGGCAGTAACACTCATCCCGCATGACCTCGTGGTCCTCACACAGCTGAGGGAGGGCAGGCAGATCACATGCTAGACATGCCAGGGGCCGTGGCACATAGCAGGTGAAGAATAGGGTGGGCACTTGGAGGCAGGCCTGCTGTCCCTTCCCCAGCCCTCTCCCCACAAATGGGATGCATTCTTCTTTGGGCCATGGGAGAGAGGCTTCCCACCCCAGTGTCCTGTAACTGTGGTTGACAGAGTGAGGAACAGAGTCCTGGAGCAGAAAAGGGAGCATCTGGGAAAGTCAGCTGGACTGACCTTCAGGAGGGTACAAAGCACGTCCAGTTCACTTTGGCCTTTCTGTGGGGCATCCCCCATGAACCTCATCACAGCTGCAGGAAAGACCCATTCCACTTAGGCCCATCAACCCCCCAGCTGCCTGCCCAACCCAGAGGGCCCCAGGGCTGAGCTCCTCCCTGGGAACCTTGTTCACAGGCAGCAGGGAGTTTCTATTCTCCTAATGGTATCCTATATCTCAGTTCAAGGGCGGGGAAGAATTTGAGGACCAGAGAGGAGTAGGAACAAGCAGGGTCACACAGGGTCACACCTGGCTGCTGTCCCCCCCACACACCTAGGAACATGTCTGTGGCCATTTTGTTGAGGCTGTAGTCGCTGAGCTCAATGAGGGATTCCTGAAGTGGGATCTGTGAGGAGGGGAGCTGTGTCATGATGCAGGAGGGCATGTTGGAAAAGAAGCAGGCCATATTATGTTTCAAGGGTATATGATAATGGGGGGACAATGGGGACAGATGATGCCCCTGAGAGGAATCCAGGCCCCTCAGGGTGCTGAGAGCTGGAGAGTCTCACTGAAGACAAGCCTGATGGCCCCAGGGGCCTAGAAGGGGACCCTTGCATCACCATTTTACCCAGGGAAACTGAGGCCCGCTGGACACCTTAGTGAAACAAAGCATGTCCTCCAAGGTTCTGGATTCTTGACCCTCTTTAGATTTCAGCCTGAGGCCATCTCTGCAATAGGAAGTAGGTGCTACTGACCTATCCTGCCTCTGAACCTTTGGCTACATCCTTTTCTACAGAGGAATATTCTTAACCCACCACTCCTGTCAGTCTAACAGAAAGGAAGGCCCACAGGGACCAATATTGATGATGTGCCTTCCACCTGGGTGGGATCTTATCCTCCCACTAGAATGGGGCCTCCCAGCCCAAACAAGAAGGCAGCAAGAAGGCCAGAAGAACCCTCCCAGCATGGGGAACAGGAATGGGGCCCCCACTCACTGGGGTCTCCTCTGAGGGTCTCGGAAATACTTCTGGGCAAACTCCAGCATTGTGTATGGTTGGAATGCTGGAGCATCCTCCTCATGGTCAGCAGAGCAGGCTGTAACTAGGGGACCCTGCAGCAGATGCCACAGCTCTAATCAAAGCCGACTCAGCACAACCCCTCCCTGACTGGGCCCAGACTCTTTCAGGCTGCCCACTGGGCTACCCAGCCACCTGGCCCTACCTCCACCCAGTTGGCCTCATCCTTCAGCTTGCCCACAGCCTCCCTAGCTGTCTGGCTCCACTCCCTGACCCCCGCACCACGCCCACCAGGTCAGTCCCTACCCTTGTTGGCTTCCCCAACTACCTTGTCACAGCCACTGTCCCTCCTTTTTCTTTTTTTTTTTGAATCAGAGTCTCACTATGTTGCCCTCAGTAGAGTAATATGACATCACAGCTCACAGTAACCTCAAACACTTGGGCTTAAGTGATTCTCTTGCCTCAGCCTCCCAAGTAGCTAGGACTACAGGCGCCCACCACAACGCCTGGCTATTTTTTTGCTGCAGTTGTCACTGTTGTTTAGCAGGCCCGGGCTAGGTTAGAACCTGCCCGTCCTGGTGTACATGGCCAGTGCACTAACCACTGAGATACAGGTGCCGAGCTACCTTGCCCCTCCTGTAGTTTGACCTGGTGGCTCCCCGTCCATATCCACTCCACAAGTCCACCCTGGCCTAAACAGCCAGCCCCTGCTCCATGCCAGGCTGACTTTGCCTACTGGCAGCCCAACTGGTCTGGCTCCATTGCCTTGGTCGCCAGCTGACCCTCACCCTTACCTAGCCCATTTGGCCGCATTTCCAGCTATCTCTGCGCACATTCCATGGGTCATGCTTGTGGCTCACTCCACCTGGTTCATCCTACTCAGGACTGGCCACACCCCTGGCCAGATCTGCTCCCACCCTTGCCCCTCCTGCCTTCACTCCCCAAGCAGGTCTCACCTCTCTTCTGCGGCCCACCTTCCGTGCAGCAGCTGTAGAGGCCACAGCGGCAGCTACAGCAGCAGCCTGGCCAGGGCCTGGCTCAGTTGGCAGCTGGAGGAAGTCTGGCGCAGCAGCGGGCTGCACCAGCTCAGAAGGGAAGTGGCCCACACGCCCATGGATGGTCCCAAACCTCCAGCCTAGGGGGCAGGAGGTACAGGGTATGTAAAAGGTCAGAAGCAAACAGGAGGGTCTTGTCTTGAACTGAGAGGACCCCTTAGGGATACTCAGATACCTCCTTAACCCCTCCCTGGAGCTCTGTGAGGGCAGTGAGCACATTTTACAGTTGAGGAAACAGAGGCTCAGGGAAGGAAAGGGTCTCTCAGGGCCACAGGACCGCATGGAAAGTGAAGCAGAAAGGCACTGCAGCACTTGCAGATGCTGAGGCATGTGGGGTCACAGAAAGATCTTGGTCATAAGCACGGAGACACCAATGTCCACAGAGACCCCTCCGCCACACATGCAGGCAGAGAAGAGGGCTGGGTGGATGGCCAGCAGGCTGGACAGGCTGGCCAGCACAGACTCCTTTCATGCTCCAAGAAACCCTTGCCATGCATTTGCAGTGTGAGTGCATAAAACTCAGATAAGCCTGCTTATGGTTCCCAAGGTTGGAGGTACCCACCGAAGTCAGGACCTCCAGGCCGCAGCTCCTCCAGGCACACGACCTTCTTGCGGACCACACAGCCGGCACTGTAGCCTGCAGGCCAGACCTGTCTCAGCATCCAGCAGGGAGGGCCCCCACCTCTGCCCCACCCCTAACTCCTGCAGTGCTGACCCACTCGAGGGGGCTTCAGGGGCTGCAGATGGATGATGTCCCCCTTGTGGAAGGCCAGCAGCGCTGGGTCCTCAGGCAGGAAGTTCCTCACAGCAACCACATAGTCAGAGTCCTGGGCCAGCCAAGGGCATGGTGAGGGGCACCTCCTCCTCAAGGCCTGGGGCCACCCCTGCTCATCACATCCTCCCTCATTCCTCAGGGAAGCAGAGGGAAGGGCATTCTAGGGAGGAGGGACTGGAGACACTAGTTTGATGGATACAGACATTAGGGCACACCTGTGCTTTGCCCACTCAATCCCACACCAGACTTTCCCGTGGAAGCTCTCCCTGGGCCAGGTGCTGGGTCTGGGGCACACAGATGACCTGCCCTAGGCCTATGACTGGCCCAGTGAGTGGGGGGCAGTGAAGGACACAGACCAAGATGCAGTGAGTGGGCCATGCAGCCAGAGAGCAGGGGCTGGGAGCAGGTACCATGCCACCACACTGGGGGCACTAGGAAAGGTTCCTGAAGTAGGCAAGAGAAGGAAGGGGCATTCCGGGTGGAAGGCACACGCACATCTATGGACAGTCACTGGCAGGTGCACAGACACATTTCCCAAGCAGGCGGGGCTGGTTCGCATCTGGGGCAGGAGAGCCCTATTCTTGGGCCCTTGGCCCAAGAGAGAGCCAGGGAGGAAGTAGGGGACACCTGTGGGAGGGTCCTGACCTTCTTCAGCTCCAGGATGAAGTCATCTACCAGGGTCTTGACCTGGTAAGCTCGGGCTGAGAAAAGGATGACCTTCTCACTGGCCAAGTTGAACTCCAGCATGTTCTGGGAGGGCATGGTCACAAACAGAATATCTGCAAAGCTGGAGGATGGGCAGGTGGCATCAGGACAGGGCTGAGGCCAAAGGGATGCTCTTCCTTGACCTATTGTGCCACATCTGTTCCTACCCTGCACTGTTCCCAAATCGAGCCCCACCCCTATTATACCAGCTCTTGGGACCCAAGGAACTGCCTAACTACCCTCTCTGGCAGTGGTTTCAGTTCATTTCCAACCACCCTCTGGACTGGGACTCCAGCCTTTCCCTATCATTTATCCCCTGTCCAATCTCTCAGATTCTGCCCACTCAAATTTCTCTCTTTCACCCATTGGTCAAATTCTCTCTACCTTTCAAAGCAAGAAGCTTTCACCCAGCCAGTGAGCAAGGCTCTATTTCTGTCCTCATGTTATAAAGGACAAAAGGGACTTCAAGCAGGGGAGGGAAGTCTCAGCACTCAGTGAAACAGCCAGAGAGCCATTTCCCTTCTCAGCTGCATCAGGGTGCGGTCATCTGCAGCACAGCTGCCCCTGTGCATGGTGAGCTCTGCAAGGGCAGGGCTGGCATATATATGGTCCAAGAGGTGGACAGGGTTGCAGGTCCCTAATTCAACCACTTCCTGGCTGTGTGACCTGAGACAAGCAACTTCTGTGAGCCTCCGTTTCCCCAGCTCTAAAATGGGCTTGCTTAAAGGGTGTAGCTCAGAGCCTGACATATCACAGGTTCTGGGTAAGTGGCTGTGGAAAGCCTGAGGGAATGCTGATGCCCATCTTTCCCCTGGTCTCCCCATATGTCCCTGCCAGCCACCTGTATGCACGCAGGACCCGCAGCTGCCCATAGGCCTGCTGGCCATCCTTGACCATCTGCAGGAGCTTGATGCCTGTGTGGGCTACAGCTAGAAGCTGCACGCCAGTGCCCACACTGCCCTGGGGGGATAAAAGTTTGTGAGGGTCTTTTTACCTCATCCCCGAGTCCCCTGGGCAGATGGGGGCATATGGAGGCTCGCACCGTGGCAGGGAAGAGGCGGGAAAAATAGACCTCCCAGCTGTCTCGTGCAGTGCTGACCACTGCCCGCTTCACGCTCTCAGTTACCAGAGGTCGCTCTGTGTCCAGCTGGTTCTGGGCTATAGGAGGCCAGGCCTGGTCAGGACACTCTCTCCCTTCCCACCAGCCCACATCTTAGGGAGCTCAGGGAGGGAGGCTGACTCCAAGTAGGAAGGCATCCAGCCAGTGTCTATACTGGGAAACTGAACTCCAGAGACAGACAAGATGGCCAAGCCACAAAGTGGTGTGTCAGGCCACCACTGTTTGCCACCCCCAAACACCCAGCCTAGCCAGAACAGAGCAAGGAGGAGCCACGTCTGGGAACCAATAGGCTGGGCTCACTGGCCTCAGTCTCTGTCTGGGAAAAGTGCTGCTGGTGGCTCTGGCTGGCTGCCCAATGGATGTCCCTCTCCACCCACTGCAATACCAAACAGGGCCTTCATCCTGAGCCTCTCCTCCTCAGAGATGCGCAGGCAGGCCTTGGAGAATGTGTCATGCAGGATCTGTGGGAATAAGCCATGAGCTGGGCAGCCCAGGGGACTGCCCCAGCCAAGAGCCCTGGGCTGCTCCAGGATAAGTGGGGAAGTGGAAGGTCCCATTACAGCAGTGGGTCATCTGTGAACTATGTCAGCTGTGTAAATCAGGACTCTCCTTCCTCAACTCCACAATTCAGGCAGCCCTGCCCAGGCCTATTTCCAATGTGACCTCTGGGCCCCCTCTAGCTCAAACTGTGACTCTGACTGGGTGGAACTATGGGCTCACTGACTCTGTTCACGGGAGTGGGCAATTCAGTAAGATAGTTTCCCACCCTCAAGCCGGTCAAGGACCCTAAATCCCAGAGCTCAGAAGCATAATTTGCAGATAGATAGTCTAGGTGGCCACAGTGCCCTGCTGAGGACCTGGAGGCAAAAAGGGAAGAGGCCTCACCTGCCGGAACAGGAGGTCTAGCTGCACAGGGTGGCTGTAGTTGTCCTTGGGATAAAATACCTGTCGGGGTGAGGTTTTGGTGGGTACCCTTGGACGGAGCCTCACCTTGCTTCACACCTGACCACGCCCCTCAGATACAGCCCTGTTCCATTCATTCAGGGCACCCCAGACTCTGCTCCTAGCTCCAGCCCTGCCCTGACTCTGTTCAACTGGGCCTGGCCCCCAACTCTTGGATGCCCCTCTGCTCGCATTCAGACCCTCCCCTGGCTCCATGCCTTGCACCTCTTTTCGCAGGAAGATCCGCCAAGGGGCATCCTGGTAGCCATAGAAGTTGGGGTTGTCAAGGCGGTGTAGCCGCGTCTGTACAGGTTTCTCTGGGGGCTCCAGTGACCTTGAAGGTGCTGGAGAGCATGGGGGGGGGAGCTCTCAACACAAAACAGAGGAGGCAGGGCGTGTGGAGGAGACACACCTGTATCATCCCACACAGGTCACACCTGTATCATCCAGCCCTTCATTCAACATGCATAGAGAGCACCTATTGTATCTGAGGCTTTTGCTAAGGATGGGTGGAACAGACCATTCAGAAACTCAGTGCCAGACCTGAAGGGATGATAAAGAAGGGTGATTTAGAAAGGAGTCTGGGGTGGCTGATCCTTCACTCCTGGTGATGTAGGCAGTCCTCTCTGAGGAGGTAACATTTGAGCTGAGACTTGAAGGTTAAGAAGAGGCCAGACATGCAAAGATCTTTGGAAAGAGCATTCTAGGCAGCTGCAACAGCAAATGCAAAGGCCCTGAGGCAGGAGTGGGCTTGGTGTGCTCTAGGGAGAGGAACAAAGTGCCAAGGGGACTGCAGGAGATGAGGCTAAGGAGGTGGGTAGATTATGTAGGTCTCATAGACCACGAGTGAGGAGTCTGGAGTTCACTGTAGGCCCATCAGATGTTTCTGTCAGGGGCACATATAAGGTGATCTATATCTTTTTTTTTTTTTTTTTGAGACAGAGCCTCAAGCTGTCACCCTGGATAGAGTGCCGTGGCATCACAGCTCACAGCAACCTCCAACTCCTGGGCTCAAGTGAGTCTCCTGCCTCCGCCTCCCAAGTAGCTGGGACTATAGGCGCCCACCACAATGCCTGGCCATTTTTTGGTTGCAGCCGTCATTGTTGTTTGGCGGGCCCGGGCTGGATTTGAACCCGCCAGCTCAGGTGTACATGGCTGGTGCCTTAGCCCATTGAGCCACAGGCGCGGAGCCATGATCTATATCTTTTAAGATCACTGTGGCTGCCAAGAGACAGTGGGTATAAGGTTAGGGCTCCAGAAATAAGAGGCCTGGGTTTACATCCCTGATCTGGCATGTTCTAAAAATTAAATAATTTTTATTATTTCCCTTTTTTTTTAACTTTTATTTGGTTTTTAATTTGTTATTTATTTACTTATATACATATGGAAATCATAGCTCACTGCTATCTTAAATTCCTGAGCTGAAGAGATCTTTGTACCTCAGACTCTTGAGTAGCTGGACCTACCGGTATGAACCACCACACCCAGCTAATTTTTAAATTTTTTGTAGAGATGGGGTCTCTCAAATTCCTGGAATCAAGTGATCCTGCCAAACTGCCAAGATTATAGGCCTAAGACACCACACCTGGTCCTGATCTAACCCTTATGAGCTGTATGACCTTGGGTAAGTCTCTTAACCTCTATGTGCCTCCACTTTCCCACCTGGAACACATAGGAACAAATAATACTATCTTGGAAGAGTTTTTTTTTTAGACAGAGCCTCAAGCTGTCGCCCTGGGTAGAGTGCCGTGGTATCACAGATCACAGCAACCTCCAACTCCTGGGCTCAAGCGATTCTCCTGCCTCCATCTCCCAAGTAGCTGGGAATACAGGTGCCCGCCACAACTCCTGGCTATTTATTGGTTGCAGCCATTGTTGTTTGGCAGGCCTGGGCTGGATTTGAACCCGCCAGCTCAGGTGTACGTGGCTGGCACCTTAGCCACTTGAGCCACAGATGCTGAGGCTATCTTGAAGAGTTTTATTTTTTTTATTTTTTTATTATTATTTTTTTTTGAGACAGCCTCAAGCTGTCACCCTGGATGGAGTGCCGTGGCATCACAGCTCACAACAACCTCCAATTCCTGGGCTCAAGTGAGTCTCTTGCCTTTGCCTCCCAAGTAGCTGGGACTACAGGCACCCACCACAACGCCAGGCCATTTTTTGGTTGCAGCTGTCATTGTTGTTTGGCGGGCCCGGGCTGGATTTGAACCCACCAGCTCAGGTGTACGTGGCTGGCGCCTTAGCCCGTTGAGCCATAGGTGCCGAGCCTATCTTGAAGAGTTTTAATATGATAAAGAGGTGAGTGGGCATGGCCTGGGATCTGTTAAGTGTTGGTCTTATAATTACACCTAATTAGATGTACACATGGGCTCAGGGGCACAGACACACACACCACTGACACACACTGAGCCTCACCCATCTCACAGCCTCACTCACACATGGGCCAACCCTGCCCTCTTGCCTCCCTCTCACCTGAAATGGGTTCTGTGGATAGCCTGGCTACACTGGTCACTGGCTTCACCAGGGCCACAGCCTCTCTGGAAACCTGTCCCACCCCAAAAAGAGTGCATAAGGGGCAGCAACAGGCCCTGTGGCAGGGCCATGGCATGCAGAGCTAGCTGGCTTCTGAGACTCTCCAGAGGCTTTTTCCATCTCATTTCCCCTCTGAGCCTAGCCCCACCCATGCCCTCACCTGCGTGCCAGGCCCTGCTGCCAGGTGAGCCATCTGCGCCTTCAGGATCATCAGGGCCTCCTCGTGGGGGTCTGGCCGCTTTAGGAACATCTTCCTGGGAACCATTGGCATACCATGGTGGGCAGGCCACTGAGTCCCCCTTTTACCCTACCACATTCCCACAGTAAGGAATTTCTTCCTTCATCTCCCATTGCTATAAATGAGCATCTGGAGAGGAGCAGAGGCTGGCCTGCGTCTCACAGCATGCCTAGACAGCAGCAGTCATGGCCTCTCTTCACCCTGGCACTCATCTGGATCCCCCAGCATAAACACAGAGCAGGGTATGGTGTGGTTCAGCCCAGTGGGCAGGTGCACTGATGGCAGACACTTTGCCAGCTGTCAGGCTAAAGGGCTGCGATTGGGGGCTGCACTGACCTGCGAGCCTCAGGCTGGCCTCCCCAGGACAATGGCTGCTGGTACTGCCTGACAATGTTCTTGATCTGCTGTGTGGGCTGTGGGAAGTGCTCTGAGTTGAGTGTCGAGTACCGAACCAGCTCTGGGGACGGTGAAGCTGTGTGTGTGTGGGGGGGGCAGTAGGGGTGGTTTGAGGCCACAGAGGACACAACCACACCCCCAGTCCTGTCCTGGGAAGCACCCTGGGCTGGGTTAGGACACTTACTGGTTTCTGCAGAAGCCCAGTCCTGAGCTAGAACAGAAGCAGCCATAGGCTTGGTGGAGGGCCTAGGGGCCTTGGCCAGCAGGGCTGGTGTAAAGGGCTTCGCACTAGCACGCAGGAGCACAGGCTTGGCGGGGGGACCTGTGCCTACAGACTTCGGCCGTGCCTCTGGCGCTAGGGGCTTCTGCAGAAAGCAGGGCATGGGGTGGGCTGCCTGGGACATACCAGCCTGCTCTCAAGGACCTCTTCTCTGTCCAAGAGGGGCTCAGAAAGGCACAAGGACACCCTGGAGCAGCACAATTCTCCTTTCAACAGCTCATCTCTAGGCAACCCCTCACCCACGGTAGGCCAGGCTTACCTCTGGGGGCAAGGATCTTGGGGCAGGACTTAGGGGCTGTTGCTGGAGCGCCATGGCCTGCAGGGTCATTTCCCGGGCCTGGGGAGAGGTGATGGTAGTGAACAGGCAGGTCCCCTTCCTGAGTCCCACCAGTCCCTCCCTCACTTACCAGTAGCACGGCTTGTTTGTGGATAAAGGCTTGCTGCAGGGCCAATGTGGAGGCATCCAGGCCTGGGACTGAGGAGGCGAGAGAGGGCACAGGATATGGAGGGAAGTCGGATTCTCTACTATGCCCACCTGGCCTCTCACCCCTACCATGCCTATGGCCACCTTCATTGTAGCACATGAAGGTGTCTGAGGACCTGTGAGTGGCCCTAGCTCTGCCCAACCCTGGAACTACCCTAGGGGAGGCACTGACTTGGCTTTGGCTTTGGCTCTGGGGGTCTCCTGGAAGTGTCTTCAGTACTGCTACTGCCTCCTCCACCAGGCTGGCCTCCCCCCTTCATGCGGTAGGCAATGGCTGTTGGTTTCTCCAGGTCCTAGGGATAGGTGGCTTGAGTGACTGCCTCAATGCCACACTCCCAAGGTTCTATGGCAACAGGCATCTGACACCAGCCACTTCCCCCATCCCCAGGGGGGCCTCCCACTGGGCATGTATCTGCTCTGTGCCCAGCCTTTATCATGCTCATCCAACCAGTCCCTCCACAAGCAGGGTAGCTCCTAACCCATCCCCCTTCCACAGAGGAGTGAACCGAGGCTCCAAGAGGAGCTGTGCCCAGCTTAGAGCTGCACATCCTGCCAGGGGCCACAGAAGGTGCAGGAGAGGTTCCAGAGTAAGTAGGGGCACCTGAGGGGGTCTCATGAGATCTGGGGCTAGAGACCTCAAGGTCTATAGTCAGTCACTCCCACCCAAATGGAAAGATCTTAGTGGCCCTGGGGGGCTGGCACCCATCAGAGGTCATGATAGGGCCCTGCTTATCTAGCTGTGGGTCCTTCTGAGGACAGCTAGGAGCACTCTCTCTGTAAGGAGACATTCACCCTTTTCCCAGCCCCCAGGAGAGATCCAGGTAGGACACGCTGCTGTGGCCCTGGCTGTGAGAAGCTCCGTGTCATCACGTGCATGTATGACTAGGGCAGACATGCCCCATGCCTGCTGTCCGCAAATGCCCCACCCCATCCCTACCGCATCCCCATAGGATAGCACTGGGCTGAAGAGGCTGTCCAGGTAGCAGTCCAGGCCCTTGGGGGGCACAGCAGGCTGGCCAAGGCTATCAGAATCTGGTAGGGGGTACAAAAACGTCAAGTTCTTTTCTTCTGCTGATCTCCATCTCCCATTGGCCCCCAAGGCTCCCTCCTCACCAGAGACAATGGCATTGCTGACTGACCTTGGTGAGTTGCTGTCCCTCTCTGGGCCTCAGTCTCCCCATCTATACCATTCTCATTGTGGCTGCAGTACCCATCAGAGTCAGGTATTTTGGGCATGTGCCCCTGGGGCTGGGGCCTAGT
Source organism: Perodicticus potto (assembly GCA_963574655.1). Classification (NCBI taxonomy): domain Eukaryota; kingdom Metazoa; phylum Chordata; class Mammalia; order Primates; family Lorisidae; genus Perodicticus; species Perodicticus potto. The sequence continues at coordinate 29,598 of CAUYRH010142964.1, read as the reverse complement.
GGGCAGGTCTTCATCCGAGTCCCAGTCATTCCCAAACACCCTGGGGGGAAGGGGAACAAGGAGCTGACCCCCAGAGAGATCCACAGCCTTCTCAGAACCCCCCAAATTCTCTTCTGCACCTTGGAACCAAACAACTTTCTCCCTTTTATAAGGCAGGATCTTCTGGTGAGCTCTACCTCCTTAAAAGCCCTGAAGCTCAAGTTCAGAACTCAGCCTCTCCTGGCAGCTGGATTGGGGGGGAGGGGCATCTTCTGCCTGGGGGAGGCCATGATGTGAGGGGCACCCAAACAGCTACCTACACGCTGGGGCCTCCCCTGCCAGTCACGGGCCCCTCTGCGCCCACGATGAAGTAGGACTTCTGTCGAGGAAAGTCCCTGAGCAGCTCCAGGTCCGACACCAGGTCCAGCACATAATCATGGCCGGCAAGCTCTGCCCACTGGACCCCATTCTTCATGGCCACTGTCCAGCCCCGCCAGCCATCTGCCAGCCCCCTGGTGACAGCACACAGGGGTGGAAATGAGGACAGAACCATCAGGCACTGCCTAGGCAGACCCTGGGATGTAAGCTAGACCAGGATGGACCCTTTGAGGCCTTGGGGGATTTTGCCTCCTGCCCCTCCCTCCCTCCTTCCCAGGTGTATTAGACTGCTGGGCAGGGCATCCTAGGAGCCAACCTGTGCCTCAGAATGTCTCCAGCCACCTCTTCCCCTGTGCTCCAGGAGTGCACCGGGCAGGAGAACCGGTCACCTGGGGCACAGCAGTCCTGGGCTCAGTCTGAAGCATTTGCAGTCCAGCCTGGCTGTGCTTCCCCTTCTCACATTTCCTGACTCTTGTCCTGCACCCATGTATCTTCATCATCACTGCCCTGTCTCCCACCCCCACCCCCACATTGACTTGTCCACAACATCCAGCCCCCACATTGACTTCATGAAAAGCCACATCCAAGCAGGTCCTTCCCCAGCTCCAGAATCTCCTGTGGCCTCTGCCAACCCCAGGGCTTACTGGGCCCTGCTGACTCCAGCTGCCCCTCTGTGAGGTGGGAAGGACAACAGCATGAGGATAGGGAAGGCAGCTTACCACTGAAGCAGCCCACGTCCAGCACCATGCTCCCCTTCTCATGGGTTGCTATCCACTCGAGCTGGCTCAGGGGGAATGTACGGGCAGCCCCCGAGCCCTGCTGTTTGGCTCGGCCCATGGCCTGCATGAGGCGATGCTGACACACAGCCTGGAAGCCATTCTGCCCATAATCAGACACAAACCTGGTGGGTAGGAGTCAGACTAGGATCAAGAGGGATCTGAGGCTGCGGAGGGTAGCTGGGTGGGGCAGGCAATTCTGAGACCAGTCTGAGAAAGGCCCAGTCTAGTCCAGAGATCTAAAGGGAAGCTGAAAATGCCCCCAGGCTAGTGCAGAAGGGTCCCCAGGATATAGTCCAGAGCTGTGGGACAATGTTAAAGGAGTCCAGTCAAACTCAGAGTTGCCAGGCTAACCGAAAAAAGATCTCAGGCTAGCCCAGGATTCCACAGCTAAACTGAAAGTGTCCCAGCCTAGCCCAGAAGTATCTCAGGCCAGTACAGAGGTCTAAAGACATGCCAAAGAGGTTCCAGCTTGTGGGAACAAAATGTCATTGACAAGGTTAGGTCTGCAGCTGGGTGTGGGCAATAAGCTGGATTCTGGAGGACTCTACCCTCATTGGGTGGTTCTTTGAGCCTCTCCACGTTCCCATCTAGGGAAAGATGGCCGTGAGGGTTCAACTCGATTCAGGCCTAACAAGCCTGAGCCCTGATGTGGACAGGTGTTCCTCATACCTCCCTGTCCCCAACCCACTGCTAGGCCTAGCAGCAGCAGTGGTATAAACCTACTGTGGCTACAGGAGGGAACCTAGGGCCATGCTGCCACAGTGGTCATGGGCTCACAAGACTAGCCACGTGATGCCCACCAACTGCACACTGGCCTGAGGGAGGCTCTGTATGCTTTGTGGCTCACAGCCACTCTGTTATGTGGGTCCTGGTACCATACTCAATTTGTTGGGGAAAAATAGGTTCCAGAGAAGGGCAGTGACTTGCCCCAGGCTACACAGCAGATAAGTATCAGAGCTGGGATTCACACCCAGGGCCTGATGGGGCTCTTTCCCTTATAAATTATCCTCTCTACCCAGTAGGGTGACATCACTGTGATAATTTATGGCCACATTACTTACTATGAGCCCATGAATTCTAAGTACTTCAACAAGTATTTGCACATTTCAACCTACCCTATGAAGTCAGTATTATTATCTCCATTTTACAGGTGAGGAAACTGAGGCCAAGAGTGGTTAAGAACTTGCTCAAGGTCACATAGGTCATATGTGGCTGAGCTGGGGATTGAACCTAAACTGCCTGAGTCTCGTGTCCATGCTCCTCACCATCTCACTACACTCCCATGCAGCGAGAGATCGATGCTTTTTTCCAAATCCCCCACACCTTAGCCTTGTCCCCCTCTAAACTCTGGAAGTCTTACATCCAGTCTGACCTGCCTCCCACCGTCGGCAGTGGGCCTGCCCTTCTTTTTTGCTCTGAGCCCGGTGGTGATCAGAGTAGCCCTGGCCAGCCTTGGGCTTGAGCTTTGGGCATAGACTTCACTCCTGGCCTGGCCTTTAAGATCCCGCCTCAGGCTCCACCGCCTGTGCCACCATCCCTCATGCCCCAGCCCTGCCCAGTCTCACTCACTTGAGGAGGTACTTGCTGAAGCGTGAGGAAGGTGCAAAGCCACTGAGGCAGGCGGCCAGTAACAGCCAGCCGCGCTCAGCATTGTAGGCGTTGTGATTATGCCACACCTGGTTAGCCAGCTGGGCCAGGATCTCGTCTCGTAGTTCTGGCACTGCCAGCCCCTTTTGCACAATGTAGTTCCCAAAGACATTCTCTCGGGCACCATGCAGGTGGGGATCACCCATGAAACGCAGGATCTGCACCAAAGACAGGCTCTCCTGGGCCTCTCAGAAAGTTCTACCAGTTCTACTATACATGTATCCCTCTAATGTCCTTCCATGTGTCCCCTTGCCCGTATGAAAGCCTCTTATACTACAACATAACCGCCTTATTCTATGCCAAATAACCAGGTAGTTTGCTCCAACTATGGGAGAAGTCAAGAACCAAAATATGTGCTGACTTTCTCTCCTGCTCATAAACCTTCTGTGGCCCCCATACAGCCCCTGGTTGCTCTGCTGGCCTCCAGCTGGAACCTCACTTCCAGCTTTATCTAGGCCCCAGATGGTTCACATCCCTCCCGTGGAAACGAGGCTCCTTGCCTCCCTAGGTCCCTTGAAACGAAACCTGCACTCTGGGTCTGCAATCAAGGCCCCATTGACCACTCTCACCCTTGATTCCCAACTCTCTGTTCTAACCACCCAATTTCTTCTCTGTGTCTCCTCCACCCCGCCTGCCTGGCAAATTCTCCTCCAGCACAAAGGCACCCTTTTCCAGGAAGCCCTCTTTGACCTTGCCCAGGGCTGAATTAGCAGCAGCCTTCCTAGACTCCTTAGCCTTGGTGCTTCCCTCTGCCTCATTGAGAAGTTGCTGAAGAAAGAACCTAGGTCTCTTCTGGGTGTCCCTGGGAGATTCCAGAGAGGCCCCCAGGCAGCCTTTCTGCCAGGAAGATGGCTGGGAGAAGAAAAGCCATCTGTCCCCAGACCGGAAGCCAGGTTCCCCCACTGCCATGAAAGTATCTTCTCCAAGGGAGAGGGTGGGGCTCCTGAGGTAGGCTTGGGGAGCCCCAGCAGAGCAGTGCTAGGGCCTCATGGCTGGCCTCACTCACAGAGGCTAGGAATTTGAAGGGGGGCTGGGGCAGACCCCATACCAGCTTGAAGATGCTCATGGCTTCTGCATGGTGCTCAGCTGGCAGCTGTGTGAGGGGTGCCCTCAGGGGCACTGTCAGCATCCCAAAGGCAGGTTCCTGGGGGCATGGGACAGGCACATAAGGAAACAGAGCCAGAGCCACATGTAGATCCACTGTCCTGTGCCAGGTGGGGCTCTGGGGCCTGTGGGCCTGTCTCCATTATATGGATGGGGACACTGAGGTTAGTAAAGGGCCACAGTGGCCCTTAGTGAGTCAGTATTCACTGAAAAGAATGAGTAGGAAATTAGAACAAGATTCCACTAGATGCTTGATTTCTGAAATGTTTCCAGACCAGGTGGTAGACAGTCCTGGAGGGCCTCCACTGCTATGTGGATCCCTGGGAGTCATCCAGAGTCCCTGTGACCCAGCAGCCGAAAGACTCATACCTGACTCACAGGGCACAGCCAGGAGTTAGGACAAGTCAGTTCTAACAAGTTAGGGCCCACTGGCCAGGATGCCTTGGGCCTGTGCCAGCCCTTACCTTGAAGTGGCATCGGACAAACTTGGCCATGGGGAAGTTGTTAATGTCCAGGGGCAGTGTGACACGGGGTTCAGCATGGAGCCGGGGAGTCCGCACAGGGGCCACCCTGGGTGCCCAGTTCAGCCTGAGGCCTGTGCAGAGAGGAGGGCGTGTGGAGTCTGCTCCATTGTCCGTCTGTGCCCGCCCCCTGCCCCATGTTGACCCACCTGCCACTGCTTGCAAGAGCCCAGCCAGCTCAGCTGGCATCTCCAGGTGCCCCACAGCTACCACCTCTCGCTTGCTCAGCTCCTGCAGGAACAGTGTATGGGGCAGAGACAGACTTGCCACACTACTTGCTGGCTTCCCTTCCTGACCCTGCTGCCACTTGGACCCCCCACACACACCCCCACCTCTGGCTCTGCAGTCATGCCTCCTCCATTTGGCCCCTCTGCTGTCCCCTCAGCCACAGGAGAGCAAATGGTCAAGGTGGAGACTGGTGGGCAGAAACAATGGCAGGCCCCAGATCCATACTTGTGTGGTACTGGTGGCCACACAAGCAGCAAGGGAGACAGCCTGCCTGTCATCTGAAGATGACTCTACAGATGGGAAGGTAGAGGCAGAGGTGTGGCCAGAGAAACAGGGAGGGGATAGGAGAGAGAGAGAAAGAAAGAGGCAATAACAAAGGGTAGAGGGAAGAAAACTTTGGGGAACGAGAGTGGTACAGGAGGGTATCTGGGACATGGCTGAGCACTGTGTGATGGGAAATACTCCTCTGTAGCTCCAGGAAACTTCAGGAAAGGCTACATAGTTCTTCAGTGCTCTGGGAATTGCATTTGTCTTTCTGGTGGTTGGTTTACATGACAGCCAAAACTGATGTGAGGGTAAGAACAAAACCAAATTTTAATCATACCCAGTTCCTGAAGACCTCGCTATGAACCCAGCACTAGGCTGAATCCTTCACATGCAATGTGTCACTTAACTTTCTCCACAATTCTAAGGTGTAGATGGAGAAACTGAGGCTAGAGAGTTCCTAATGTGACACAGCTAGTTGAGTGACAGAGGGTGGATTTGAACCTAAGAGCAATGAGGCCTCAAATTTCTTCTTGAGTACTAAGTGCCTGCCCCCTGCCCGCTGCTGCTCCTGGAGCATGGATTCAGATATGAGTCCTGAACCCTAATGGGGACAGCTGTTCCCTATAGTAGGGCTTGTACCTTGAAGTAGCGTCGGTGGCTCACATACGTGTGTACCAGGGACCGGAACTTTACCAAACTCCTCCTCATCTGCTGATAGCGCTGCCTGCGGGTGGTGGTGGTTAGGGATTGGGGCCAGGGTGTCACAGGGTGGCTAAGGGTCAGGAATTCTTCTGCTAGCCTGGCCTAGGAGTCAGTGCCCATACTTCACTTTGAGCCAGTTCCCATACTTCACTCGGTATGGGAAACTGAAGCTCAGAAAGGACAGTAGCTTGGTCACGGTAACAAAGCCAATTAAGTCCCAGAGCCTGGATTAAACCTGCCTGGACCATGTATTTCCCATCAGGTTATAGTCTCCAGGTCCCTTAGATACAGGACAGGGCTCCTCAGCCAGATAGATTCCCACCCAGTAGTTACAAGGTCCTGGGGGTTGGGTGGCAAGGACACCCCAAAGCCTCCTCAGCTTGCATGCTTTCAGGGACAAGAAGCCCATGACCTGAGGTCAGGCATAGCCTGTCCAAGCCTGCTGTGGGTCTCCAGGGAGGCCTACTTTCCCCAGGCCATACCTGGCAAGGTAGCCCCGGGCCCGGCTTTGCAGCAGGATGATCTTGCAGCGCAGAGAGCGGAAACGTCTTTGGATGAAGAAGCCTCGGAGGCAGCGCTGCAGCGTGAGGGCTGCTAGGTTCAGGATGTGCTCTCGCATGCTCTCCAGCAGCTGGTGGAGGTGTTCTTTAAGGAACAGCTGAGGACAGAACACAGGCACTGAGGCAGGTAAGAGCCAAGAGGCTGGACTAGAGGCTCCTCCCCTCTGGAAGCCCATGGAGACAGAATAGATAGGGCAGCTTCCTGGGGCCGGACTGAAAGGATAGGTTGGGTTTGTAGAGGTAGACAAAAGGGTGGTGGTGAATTAGGGAGGGGAAGTGCCTGAGCAAAGGTCAGGAGGTACCAAGCTCATCTGGACTACTTCTGGGATAATAGTCATTAGTTTGGACATTTCTTTTTCTTTCTGTTTTTTTTGAGAGTCTCACTTTCTCACCCTCACTAGAGAGCCATGGTGTCATAGCTCACAGCAACCTCAAACTCTTGAGCTCAAGTGATTCTCTTGCCTCAGCCTCCCAAGTAGTTGGGACTATAGGTTCCTGCCACAATGCCCAGCTATTTTTAGAGATGGGGGTCTCACTCTTGCTCAGGCTGGTCTTGAACTGGTGAGCTCAGGCAATCCACACGTCTCGGCCTCCCAGAGTGCTAGGATTACAAGCATGAGCCACCCCACTGGTGTAGCTTAGACATTTCTGACTCAAGAGGCTGCAGTTCTACAGCTCCTGAACTTGGGGTCTCTAAGGACTGGCTATGAGTGGGACTCACCTTGCTGACCCCAACACGGTACATGTTTGGCGTGACTGTGCACAGGCGACTCAGCACTGACACACACATGTCCCCATTAGCTGGCAGGTCATGCTTGAGGGCCACTAGACAGCGGTACCTATATGGAGGCCCAAACTCAGTCTGGTGCTTTAAGATCTTCCCCAGGTACCTGCTAGACCATGGGGTCATCCCCCAACCCAGGGTCCTGTGTCCAGGAGGCTTAGTCCCCGTGGTGGCTCCATTCATATTGTCTTTAATGACTAAAAGGCACTCCATCATCAAGACTATTTCTAGATGTCTGTACATTGTTTGCGATGATTTTAGTAGAACAAGATACTTTCCTGCCATCTGCTAGAAATCTGTCATAATAACTATTAAAATCACTCTTTGGAGTCAACTCATATAATCAAACTATACAATTTGTTAAGGTAAAACAATAAATATTATCTACACGCTATGTGATGGTCTTAAGTGGTTTACAGCCTGAGCAACTGTACATGGCAAGCCCTGTATTGCCTAGGTTATGTATTCTTGGGGCCACAGTGGGTTGAATAGGGGTATGTGGAGCCCAGGAGCTACCCTGACCAAGATACCTGTCAATGAATGCCTGGAAGGGCAGTCGCACAGGGAAGCCCTCCTTGCGGATCCGCACAGTCTCCAGCAGCCCTGAATATCGTAACTGTGCCATCACCACATCTGGCTCAAAGAGACCTGGCTCCTGTGGGGATGCCCAGAGAGGGAGTCTGCATATTGGCTTGTCTCTTGCAAGGGAAGCTATCAATGGTGAATAGCTGCTATGGTAGGCTGGGAAGATGGAGGAACAGGGAGGCCAAACCCCTCGCCCAAGGTTATACAGGGAGGAGTATTTGGCTCTCCCAGAGTCTTCAGCTTCTGTTTACCTTCTTGTGGTTGGGCTTCAGGCAACGCACAAACAAGGGGTTACACCTGGCAGGAGGAGGGTAGTGTGAGGCCTCAGAAGAAGAAGGTGCTCACCCGCTAAGGGTCATAGGTGGGTTAAAGGTGAGGTTGGGTGATCCGCCCCTACCCCCACCTCTCCATCTTTTCCACCAGATCCAGGAGTGACTGCTGGAACTTGGCGGCCACTGTGTGTGCCTTGTGGAGCCGGGTAACAGAGCTGCTCTTGCCCAGGCGCTGAGGGGCAGCCTGAGGGGCACAGCTGGAGAAGAGGTGTGCCACCACCTGGGCAGAGGTTTGCAGCAGGCCAGGTCAGGGCAGGGAAAACAGAGACAGAGACATAGGGGGCCGAGAGACAGAAAGGAGGAGGGGAAGAGAGAGAACAAAAGGAGTCAAGTCTCTGGACTGGCAGGATCTGAAAACTAACTGGCATCACCCCTTCACCCCACCCCATGCCGCCCATTCTCTCTGTAAGCCTCAGTCCTGGCTTGCACACATCTTAAAACAGGGGGCTAAGCACCTTCCAGGGGAAGCCCATCTCATAATTGGGCTTTTGTTCCCTTCAGTATGAGGAATACACAGGTACTGACCGTGACATGTGCTTGGCCCAAGTGGTCTGTTATGCACATGGTCATGAACTCTGACAATAACCTCATGAGGAGGGTACCGAGTTCAGATTAGGAAGCAGAAGGCCAGATAGGGGAGGTGATGTGACCAGGCTCTGTCATAGGGCCACAGGGCCATGGCAGGATGGGGGTGGGGCAGGGAGGGCTCTGGTCTAGTAGAAGGGGACTCAGCTGGGTTGGGAAAACTGTCTGACAGGATGCCAGTGAGAAGGAGCCAGGGAATGGAGCGGGGCTAGCAATGGGGGAAAGTATCCAGGAAGGCTGCGTGGTACAGAGTTAGGGTTGAGAGCAGGGCCTGGGTCTGGCCACCTGGGCTGAGAGGAGTCAGAGGGCAGCCAGGGGACCTGGGGTACCTAGGGTACCTTCCCATTTCCTGGACTGGTGAGAGAGAAGCCAGGTTTGGGCACAACCAAGGTAAGAAGGAACGTGGCTGGCCAAGGCTAAAGGGAGCAGGGTGAAGGTAACTCCAAGGCCAGGTGGTGGGCAGGTTGCTGTGGGCAGGGCCAGACCCGGAGGCGATGCCTGCTCACCCGTGTCCGGCTGCGCACGAATAGGTCCAGCACGTCCTGGCGTACTTGGTCGTGGTTCTTGTCCAGGAATTTGTGTACCTGAAAGGGGGGAACAGCGGGCAGCTCAATCTGGACGCTGCCTACCCCATGTCCACAGCTCATCCCGATGTACATCAGTTTGCTTGTTCCCGCCCCTTCCTCAGTTCTTCAGGGGGGTGGCAGTTAGAGTCTCATCCCCGGGGAATCCTGACTCTGACCCTCCAGCCCTCTGCCTATCCTAGGAGGGACTGGACCCTACCCCTGCTATAACTCCCTCTTGAGCTCCTCCTCCTGCGGGAGGAGGGCAACAGCCACATCTTCATGTGACTAGTCTGGGTTTTGGTCCCACCTTCCGTGGAGGACTTTGAGGAAAATGCCCCATGTGGGGACAGAAGCTTGGAATCCTAGCCTGAGACACCTCCAGGGCAGGAATGTGCCTTAGATAATAGTGATGAGGTGACCACAGTGATACCACTTTTGATAATAGCTACTCTTGGCAGTGCCTGTGGCTCAAGGAGTAGGGCACCAGCCCCATATATCAGAGGTGGTGGGTTCAAACCCGGCCCCAGCCAAAAATGGCAAAAAAAAAAAAAATAATAATAATAGCTACTCTTATCACATTCATCCTATACTTCTCACACTCACCCTGTGAGATGGACACTACTGCTATCCCCATTTTCCAGATGAGAAAACTGACGCTCAGAGAGGTTAAGAGATTTGCCCAAGGTCACACAGCTGGAGAGCAGCAGAGCCCGACTGGAACCACGTGTAAATATCTGGTTGTGCCCTTTAGCGGCTGGGGTAACTGTGGCTCTGGCAGTCATTCACTGTCTCAGGGCTCACCTGGTAGTTGACCTTGCCTGCATAGTGCTTGATGGTGAACTCGGGCAGCGGCATCTTGGGTTTGGAGTAAAGTGGGTTGGCGCCGTGGTGGTAGTGGCACTTCTGCAGGAATGTGTGGTCTGTGGCCTGGGGCCAAACAAGAGTCAGCAGGTGGGTAGGGGGCCTGGATACTCTGTTCCTGGCCTGGTGGCAAACTCTTCAGCCCTGACTGCTTCTCACTGGGCACTGGAGAGGAACAACTTACAGCTCCCCATAGCTGCCTTAGCCCTAAGGGGGAAAGTACCTCAGCCAGGAGCCAGAGGCCTATATGGACTCCAACAGACAGGTGCAGCTGATTCCATTCCTAGCCACCTCCCTCCCAGCCCAGCTGCCTTTGTGTGCCCTAGTCCCACTGCTGCCCCCGACTCTGTGTTTTGCGATCAGGATTTGAGGCTCAATCCCAAGGTTACCTTCTTCAAGAAGCCTCAGATACTTCCCAAGCTGGTGTAGCCCCTCCTTTGGACACCCACATCACCCTATCCAGCCTCAATAACCTCAGGTTGTGAATGGCAGTTTAAATGTCCCAAATCTTCGCACCTCCACTCTCTTGCCCCCAAAGCCAGAGCAGAGAGGAATGAAGGACTCAAGTTGGGAGGAGAGCATAGGCTCAGAAGTCTCAGTGACCTGACTAGGCTCATAAGTGCCTGTGCTCACCTGGGGAAAGCAGCACTGGTCATCGAGGATTCGCAGGATGCCATAGGGCTTTAGTGAGATGAGGTTGATGCAAGGCTGATTGTCTGCAAATGTGATCTCCCGCCAGTTGATCTGTTCACGGATATACTCCTCCTGCAGGCAGCAGAGGCTCAGCCTTCTACCCTGCCCCTAGCCCACTCACCCTGCCTCCCAGGGTGAATCCATTTGAAGGAGTTTGGCCAGGGGTACCTCTGCTTGCATACCTCCCAGAACAAGGAGGTTATCCCCTAACAGGGCAACATGATACATCTCAGGTCCCTCCTGCTCCCTCTGTCTGGGGCAGTACAGTGGAGGGCAAGAAGGACCTCTCTCCCAATAGGACTCCTCTCTGGGCTCAGTATCCTGGCACTTTTCCCTCCAGAACACAGACCCTGTGTGTATGCTGGTCCTTTGCTTTGAATGCCTTTCCCTCCATTGTCTACTGACAACGCCTTTAAAGAACCAATGTATTCTTGTCTGTCTTTAAGGCAGCCAAATGGCCAGTCAGGACAGGGATGGGACTCTTAATGGGGCCTGCATACCTGTTCCTCTTGGAAGACGATCTTGTTGAAAAGGTATTGAAGGTTCTCGTTTGCGTAGTTGATACACAGCTGCTCAAAGCTGTTGAAGCTCAGATCCTGCCAGGGGGATGGTACGGCTGGGCTGGTCCCTACTGGACTAGCAGCCCATCTGTCCCCACCTTGGGCCTCTCCTCCATGGCTGCAGCTTCAAAAGTTGGAGCCCAACCGTAAACCTCCTGCTCAGAGCCCTCCTGCATACAGGACAGACAGCTTTTGTCCTGAAGCACAGGCAGTGGCAGAGGGCTCAGACTCCTACCTAGGTTCAAATCCTGGCTCTGCCGTTTTCTACCTACGTGACCTTAAACAACTGCCCTGTGCCTCAGTTTCCCAATCTGTAAAATAAAGGTACTGAAGAACCTGCCTCACATAGCACTCTGGGAGGCTGAGGCAGGTGGATTGCATGAACCCAGGCTGAGCAAGAACAAGACCCTGTCTCTACTAAAAGTAGAAAAACTAGCCAGGCATGGTGGCAGGTGTCTGTAGTCCCAGCTACTAGGAGGCCAAGGCAAGAGGATTGCTCAAGCCCAGGAGTCTGAAGTTGCTGTGAGCTATGACACCATAGGGCACTCTACCCAGGGCAAAATGAGACTCCATCTAAAAAAAAAAAAAAAAAAAAAAGAACCCCTTCCTCACAGTTATCACAATGAAGTGAGTTGTTAATAAAGTGCTTAGAACAGCACGTGATACATAATGGCTGCCATGTGAGTGCTTGTGATCGCTTTAGTGATGCCCTTGCCCAGTCTCTCACCATTTCATTGTGCACTCACACAGCAGTCCCCCCACAGATAAAGTCCCCTCCCTGCCACACCTCCCAGCCTTTGCATATGCTGTTCTTTCCACCCAGGATGGCTATACTGTTTCTTAGGAATGTCTCTTCCTGCTCCAGGAAGACTCCCTGCCCTCTGGGCGCTCCTCCAGGATGAGGCTGCTTCTCTAACAGCACTGATCATACGTGCTTGTCCAAATCTGCACCCAGCCCTAGCCCCACCTGCAATCTCCCCAAGGGCAAGGCCCTAGTTTGGCTCTCTGGGGACCTGGCAGTGCCCAGCCCTAGGCCTGGTCCTTGGGAGCCTCAGGGGGTACTTGTGGGTGAGTGAAGGCAATGGAAGGAGCCAGGGAGGTGGTGGTAAGGGAGAGATCTTTGAAGGGAAGATAGCACATGCTATAGGGAGACAGATGGACAGAAGGGCCGCTGGCCACACCTGAGGGAGGTAAGGTCTCATTTTACATTCTACCACCCCTTGCCCACCCATGCAGCCCCACCTCGAAGCCATAGATATCCAGGATGGCGATGGACAGCATGTCCTGCTGTGGGGACACTAGTGAGTTGACCCTGGCAATAAGCCAGCCGAATAGCAGTGCATACAAGACCTTGGCGATGGCGTCCCTGGAGCAGAGGTGGTGAAAGGGTGAGTGGAAGATAGTGGTAGGGGTGTGGGGATCTGGGGCTTCAGGCAGGGAGAGGCATGGCCTCACCTGGCATCCACGGCACTCTCCACGGTCAGGGGTGTGAAGATCTTCTCTCGCATTGTCTCCTGGGGAGGGACATGGCCTTGGAGTGACAGCAGGCTGGCCATTGCCTCCAGAAAGCCCACAGAAAAGTGGCGGGGGGGGCTGGGGAATAGGAAAGGGAGACTGGAGATGCTGGCTGTGGTGGGGGCTGCTGCTGATTGAACAGGGAGACAGATTCATAAGCAGAAACAACAATGTAATGAGATCAGCCCTGGGAAGCAAGGACAGGCTGGGGGCCTGTCCAGCCCAGAGTAGACAGTGACCTAGCCAAGATCAGGGAAAGCTTCTTGGAGGAAGGGATACCTGCATTGGGTCTTGAAAGATGAGTAGGTGTGAAAAGAGGAAGAGGGAATAGCCTATGCAGAGCCTGGAGATAGGGATCCTATCTAATGCCTTTGAGGTCTGAGGTTACCCCCTAACCCAGCCTAACCCAGACAGTGGACAGGGACAGAGAAAGGACGGGGAAAGAAGGGGACCACAAAGGATTGGGCCCAAGACAGCCCTGTCCAGCCCCTGGTTGGAGGCTTGCTTAGACTGCTGGGTGCAGGTAGACTCACGGTCACTTTGAAAGTGATAGCCTTCTGCAGGCCCTCAGGGGAAATCTGCAGCAGCTCCGCCACAGCCTGGATCTCCCGGGCACTCACAACAGAGGCCACCTCCTGTGCATCCGTCTATGCAAAATACAAACAGGAGTATGTTCAAAACTAGATAAGCTGGGTTTATAGTTCATAAAAAAAAAACAGAAACAAGCTAGAATAGCCAAGAAAATTCTGAAAAAGGATAGTGAAGGAGGCCTTATGGGATAATGAAAACATATTCTAAGGTTACAATAATTAAAACAGTGTGGTCATAAACACACAGTCCATAAATAGATTAACAAAGCAAAATAGAAAGTCTGGAATTTGTCCAGGTGTAGTAGCTCACACCTGTAATCCTAGCACACTGGGAGGCTGAGATGAGCGGATCATTTGAGCTCAGGCATTCAAGACCACCCTGAGGGCTGGCTCAGTGCCTGTAGCTCAAGCAGCTAGGGCGCCAGCCACATACACCTGAGCTGGTGGTTTTGAATGCAGCCCAGGCCTGCCAAACAACAATGAAAACTACAACCAAAAAATAGCCAGGTATTGTGGCAGGCACCTGTAGTCCCAGCTACTTGGGAGGCTGAGGCAAGATATTGCTTAAGCCCAAGAGTTTGAGGTTGCTGTAAGCTGTGACAGCTTGAGACTCTGTTTCAATAAAAAAAGAAAAGAAGACCAGCCTGAGCAAGAGCAAGACCTTATCTCTAAAAAGCTAGCTGGGCAATGTGGTGACACCACAGCACTCAACCAACAGTGACAAAGTAAGACTCTGTCTCAAAAAAAAAAAGTTTAAATTAGACATAAATGAATATAGGAGTTTGGTACATGATAAAGAGGTCTGTTTAAAATTCAAGCATTATGGCTCGGCACCTGTGGCTCAACGGGCTAAGGCGCCAGCCACGTACACCTGAGCTGGTGGGTTCGAATCCAGTCCGGCCCGCCAAACAACAATGACGGCTGCAACCAAAAAATGGCCGGGCGTTGTGGTGGGCACCTATAGTCCCAGCTACTTGGGAGGCGGAGGCAAGAGACTCGCTTGAGCCCAGGAATTGGAGGTTGCTGTGAGCTGTGATGCCACGGCATTCTATCCAGGGTGACAGCTTGAGGCTCTGTCTCAAAAAAATAAAAAATAAAAAATAAAATAAAATTCAAGCATTAGGAAAATTGAGTAACTATCTGGAAAAAAAGAAATGGATTCCTCCTTTGAACATTAGCAGCATAAATGAATAGAAAATTGATTTTTTTGGCAGATGCTGTTAGATAATTGCAAAACTTCATCTCCCTATCCCAATTACCCACCGAAAATTTCAAAATTATGGCCCACCCCCAATGGCTCTTCTCTCCAGAGCAGTAACTCCTTATTGGCTATTCTACCATCCCGTCACCTCCCCTAACCAAACCTATATAAGGTGCACTTATCTTTTGCTCTCTCTCTTTTTCTCTCTCTGCCCCTCTTTCCCCCATATCTACCTCTCTCCCCTCTGTCCCCCTTTATCCCCCCCCTTCTCTCTCTCTCTCTCTCTCTCCCTCTTTTCCTTCCTCCTTACTGCCGCTCTGCAGCATCCCCCGCCAATAAAGACCTTTCGTACAAGCCTTGGTGGTCTGTGAGGTTTCTGCCAGTTGACTGCCCCCTTTCATCTGGTGTCAGAAGTGTGATATAATTAGGGAAAGCTCCAAAAGGTAGCTTCCACCCCTTCCATGGGGTTTTAGCTCCTGGGGGTTCTCCCTATCTTCTCACACTTCTGGCATTCACCACCAGTACGGATTGTGTCCATCCGCCAAGGCACTATAAGCAGAACTCAACACTGGCCTCATTTGAACTTGGTAAGTACCCCTACAGGAGCAAGTTTTCTGTAATCATGAGCTAGGTTGCTTACATTCCTGGCGATTCACCTATTTCTCGAGGCTTGAGAAATTCCCAATTCCCATTGACCTTGCGTGGCCTAGCTCAGGGCTTCCATGCCTCACACAAAAATTCCTGGCACCAGGTCTCAAGCTCTCCTCAGCCCCAAGGGTCTAATGCAGATTTAGGTATAGTGACGACTATCCTAAACTGTGGCCTCGTTTGCACGGCCAGCAACAAAGCAGCGGAGATGTCCGCCCTTTGTCCTAGTCCTCGTGTGATTCTGCTCACACTTTATTTCTGGGATGAATCGCCATGGGTGCAGGCTATTCTATCCCACCTAACTCCCCCTTGGGGTGCTTATTATACCACCTAGTAGAACTAAGACTAGAATTAAACTCTCTACCCAGGTTTAGCCACTTTACAAGCTAGGTAACCAGAGTATCTGGCCAAGCTATAGTTCATTTAATTTTTCTTTAATTCAAAACTTATATAACTATTATAAGTGCCTTGGCAAATGGAGTGAGGTCCCCCTATGTTCAGGACTTCTCATATCTTAGAACCAAGCCTAATTTATATTCAGGTAATTCCAAAATTTTTATAGCAAAAAGCTCTTCTACTGTCTATCCCCCTAAACCCGACCTATTCAACCCAGCAAATAAACCTCCATGGCACCCTTTCGTAACCAGAGTAATTCCAGTTCCGGCTCTGCCAAATTCGGCTCCTTCCTCAACCACACAATTGCCTCCACCCTCTTACTTCCCCATCAACCAATCTGAGCTCGTCTCCTAACTCTTCCCGTCCAACTGGCCCTCAGAGTTCTCCTGGGGTATCTTTCAGTCCACCTCCGGCTGCTCCAAGAAACACTTCGGGACCTCTTTACCCCTTCCTTCCTCCAGCTCCTCCATATAATGATCCTACAGTGATGTCCACTACTCATCCTTCACTTCCCACTGGTCCCCTCACCCAATCCCGTTGCCATCGGTCTCCAAAATTAGAGGGACCTTCATCTCCCTCTCACTTCCTAGCCCCACTCCATGAGGTAACTGGAGTTGATGGTATAATTTCTATTTATTCCTTTCCCCATAACTAAACTCACACACCTTAAAATTAAACTAAGTTGCTTTACTTCTAATCCTTCTCATTTTATTCAAGAGTTTCCATTTATTACTATGTCCTATCAACTTACCTGACATGATCTTTTTATTTTTTTAACCAATACCCTAACTGCTGACGAGTGCAAACGAGTATGGGAGAGGGCAAAAAAGGCAACAAATCAATTTCATATGTTAAACAATAAGCATCCTACAGGTAACACTGTAGTCCTTAACTCCCAGCTAAATTAAAATTATAATGATAGGCTCGGTGCCTGTGGCTCAACGGGTTAAGGTGCCAGCCATGTAAACCTGAGCTGGCAGGTTCGAATCCAGCCCGGGCCCGCCAAACAACAAAGACGGCTGCAACCAAAAATAGCCGGGAGTTGTGGTGGGTGCCTGTGGTCCCAGCTACTTGGGAGGCAGAGGCAGGAGACTCGCTTGAGCCCAGGAATTGGAGGTTGCTGTGAGCTGTGATGCCACAGCTCTCTATCCAGGGTGACAGCTTGAGGCTCTGTCTCAAAAAATAAAATAAAATAAAATTATAATGATAATGCGGGAAAAAAAAAAGTAAAAACACTTTTATTACCTACATGCTTTGCAGACTTAAAGCTTCCACCAAAAAGGCTATCAATTATAATAAATTACATAAAGTCATACAAAATAAGTCTAAAAATCCTTCAACTTTCCTCCAACGTCTTATTGAGGCTTTTATTAAGTATACTAATTAAAATCCTAAAACAATAAATGGGAAAAACGTTCTCATAACTTATCTCTTTAACCAAAGTTACCCTGACATCGAATTTAAGCTAAAGCACTTGGAGCACAGACCCCTGACACCCCAGGCCGTGATCTTAGACACAGCCTTTAAGATAAGCATTATAAACAATGTCACTAAGGCCATCATTCCTAACCTGCCTAAGTCATCAGGAACCAAACACCTGGACCATGCTACAAATGCGATGAAGTAAGCCACTGAGTATGATGTTGCCCCAATCCTAGGCCCCCACCAGGGCCATACCTTCGCTACAAAAAAGAGCCATTGGGAGGCTGACTGCCCCTTGGCCCAGAGAGGACATGGGACCAACTAACCCATGGCACCTAACAGATTGATTAAAGCTTGCCACTTCTGAAGACTGACGAGACCCTGGCTTCTCTTACCTGACGAAAAGCATCTCTGCAGAGCCAAGGATAACCCTGATGGTGGCAGGTAAAATGATCGCCTTTCTATTAAACACAAAAACTAATTTCTCAGCTCTTAAAAAAGGTGAGTAGTCCTACCTCCCTATCGCTCACCTCTATTGTTGGAGTAAAAGGTTTTTCCCACTGTCCACGTCAAACTCCTTTGTTACACTGCATAATTGGCAATTTCTCACTTATACATTCCTTTTTGATGTTGCCTTCCTGTCCAGTTCCCTTTCTGGAATGTAACATAGTTTCCAAATTAGGTACCACCCTCACTTTTAATTTTAAATTAATAGATGCTGACCCATCTCCTTGTGCCTCACTCTGCCTCATCCTTTCCCAAGCCATCAAAAAACTCATCACCTTAGCCCATTCCACCAGAACAAGTAAATCCTAAGGTTTAAAATACTAAAACCCCCTCAATTGCCTCCTATTCTCCAATGCTTGTTAAACTACACCCTAATTGCCAAAACCTATTTACCTTCACATAGACTGACCCTACTTCTCAGACTTCTTCCCGACTTACTTAAACTTTACTCTCCCAGGAATTTTGTAACAGCTCCCACTTACTTGACCAAACATTATCACAAAATCTCCAGTCCTATAATCCCTCTCCTTCAATCTTAATTCAATATATCAATGACTTCCTACTTTATAGTCCCACCTTACATAACTCTAAATGTTACACCTATTCCCTCCTTAGTTTCCTTACAAATAGGAGATATAGAATCTCTCCCTCAAAGGTTCAATTATTCCAACAAAAAATCATCTTAGTGTCCTTTTATCCCCAGACTTCAAAGCTATTACCTTAGACAGAAAAAACCTTCTTCGCAACTTTTCTCTACCCACCACAGAACAAAACCTCCTCTCCTTTTTATGTTTAACTAAATACCTCACAGCATAAATTCCCAATTTTTCTCTCCTAACTACTCCTTACTCCAAGCGACCCTCATAAACTTCTCCTAACCTCCATTTCCACTTCTTTTAAATCCCTACAGCATTCTTTATTAGAAGCTCCAGCCCTCCACCTTCCTGATCTTTCTCGCCTCTTCCTCCTATATGTCACAGAAAACCATGAGTTTACTCTCAGCGTGCTTAGACATCAGTTAGGCCCCACCTTTGCTCCAGTTGCCTATCTCTCAAAACAGTTAAATCATACTGTTCAAGGTTAGGCCCCTTGTCTCAAGGCATTAGCAGCCACAGTTACTCAAATACAAGAATCGAGAAAAAAAACTCACTTTTAATTCCCCTTCTACTATCTTATCCCCTCATTCTCTATCTAATCTTTTAATATACAAATATCTTCAAACCTCTGTCTTATCTAACCCATCATCTTTTAATACATATCCCACACTAAATTAGGAGGGATGTAGGCAGCCCTCTTACCTACTCCCTCTGACTCATCACCCACTCATAATTACCTTCAAACACTAAACACTCTTCTCCCTTGCCTCTCCAATATACAAAAAGGACCTCATCCTAATACTAATCTCCTCTAGTTCTCAATAACAGTTCCTTTATATACAAAAAAACCCTCATAAAACAAACTGTGGGAAGCCGCGGGGGACTCCCCCCGCTTTTGCTTTTGCTATGGCTGAAGTTTAAACTTCGCTGAGAAGAAACTGACAGAAGCCAAAACAGGGAGTAAGAAGTCCAGATGCTCAGAACTAGAGATAAACAGCAAGGCAGTTTTAAGGTAAACAGCACAGCAGTTTCCAAGGAGTAAGAGAGTGCTAAAGAGAACCTTAATTGACTTTTTTTCCCTGTGAGAATATAAAAGCATAGTGTCAAAATAAAGTGTTGTCTCAGTCTCAGTCTCAGGCTCAGTCTGACTGAGTCCATTACCCTGTATGTGTGTGTGTGTGAGTCTTTTTTCATCCCAGCGCCCCCTCCTCAAAACCTCGCTAGTGGACGGCGGGCCCGTCAACAAACTATACAATTATATCCTCCAATAAAATCATTAAAACACACTCTCTTTCCTCTTCCACCGCTAACCAATAAACAAAACTTATATAACACCAAAGGTAACCCTATTCTAACTCTCACTTTATTATCAAACTACTAAAGCTTCTAAATTACCTAGAACTATAGGCATTGTCCATTACCATTCACATCAATCTAACCACTCACATATATCAAACGTAACAACCGAGCCGATCATACAACACGTACAGCTGCTCTCCAACACTCATCTCCTGACACCTCCTCTCACCTCCTACTTATTTCTGCTCCTATTGCTACTACAATAAAAAGAAACAAATCAACCTCCCACTCGTGACCTCCTCATCTATCTCTACAAGTTGTTTCACCCCAACTCTCAAACTTCACTACAATTCCTCAAAGCTTTCTTTCCTCTCTCATAAATAGATTGAGTTTCTGAATCAACTTGCATAATCCTATAAAATCTACCAGCACTCCAACCCACAGAGTCTTGCCTCCCACACTTTCCAAATCACCAGACTAAAAAACTTCTTCCTAAAACAGACTAACAACTTGATTTCACATACATACCTAAAATCAAACATTATAAATACCTCTTAATATTGATAAATACCTTCTCAGATTAAATTAAAAGCCTTTCCCACTACAAACAAAAGGGCTACCATTATTGCCTCTGTCATATTCAAATACATTATTCCCCGCTTTAGAATCCCCTGTTCTTTACAATCCAACAATGAACCTAAATTCACCTCCACTATTTCTCAAACCTTAACCAAAGCCTTAAATATCCCATAACACTTCCATATTCCTTTATCCTCAATCTTCAGAAAAACATTAAAAAGCCTAACAAATCCCTAAAATCTACCTTAACCAAACTTTCGCTCAAACTTCACTTAAACTAAATCACTCTTCTACCCCTAGCACTTCTACGCCTACATTCCCTACCAAAGAAACCCTCCAACCTCTCTCCTTTTAAGTTGATGTTTTTTCTTTATTATTAAGTCTAAAATCATCACTAACAAAATCCAATCACTCCAAGAAAGCCTTAAACTCCAAAAAACAACAACAACAACATAAATCAGAGTCATCAAGTTTCTCCCCTTAATTCACTCAAAACCCACTCTGGGTTACACTTCTACCCTTTCTCACATCTATAATCGTCATCCTTAAGCGAATGGCTGTGACTCCATACATAACTTGTTTTATTCAAACTCAACTCTCAAAGTTGTCTCAACAGGTAACTACTCAGTTGATACTCCAAACCTGCACCCCCAATGCAGCTCCCAACCTAGAACAAGAAACTGTTCTTCATGAATGGACTACACTCTACTCCAGGCCATAAGACTTTCCTAAATATCACTTCTAAACAGCCACCGCTAAAAGGACAGTCTAAAGCAAAAACTTAACATCCTCCCAACGAAAAATCATAATCACCTTCTAGCTGGCCAATTAAAAACTACGTGTCCAAAAAAAGAAAAGGAAAAAACAAACAAAAAAAAACTACATGCCCCTCTCAGCAGGAAGAAGCTACAGAAGAAAAAACTCGACCTCCCCTATGCCAAGGCCAACCCTCTATTTTTAACATATCAAGAAGGGAGGAATGTTAGATAATTGCAAAACTTCATCTCCCTATCCCAATTACCCACTGAAAATTTCAAAATTATGGCCCACCCCCAATGGCTCTTCTCGCCAGAGCAATAACTCCTTATTGGCTATTCTATCATCACGTCACCTCCCCTAACCAAACCTATATAAGGTGCACTTGTCTTTTGCTCTCTCTGCCCCTCTCTCCCCCATATCTACCTCTCTCTCTCTCCTCCTTTCTCCTACCTCTTTCCCTCTCTCTCTTTCTCTCTCTCTTTTTCTCTTCTCCTTAATGCTGCTCTGCAGCATCCCCCGAGAATAAAGACCTTTCGTACAAGCCTTGGTGGTCTGTGAGGTTTCTGCTGGTCGAGTGCCCCCTTTCAGGTGCACTGGCTCACGCCTGTAATCCTGGCACTCTGGGAAGCTGAGGTGGGAGGATCACTTGAGCTCAGGTGTTCAAGACCAGCCTGAGCAAGAGCAAGACTCCGTCTCTACTAAAAATAGAAAAACTAGCTGCGTGTTATGTCGGGCGCTTATAGTCCCAGCTACTCAGGAAGCTGAGGCAGAAGGATTGTTTGAACCCAGGATTTCAGTTTACTGTGAGCTAGGCTGATGCCATGGCACTCTAGCCTGGGCAACTCTCTCTCCCTCCCACAAAAAGAAATTTTTTTTTATTTAAAAAAATTTTTTTGGCTCGGCGCCTGTGGCTCAATGGGCTAAGGCGCCAGCCACGTACACCTGAGCTGGCTGGTTCGAATCCAGCCCGGGCCTGCCAAACAATGACAACTACAACCAAAAAATAGCTGGGCGTTGTGGCAGGCACCTATAGTCCTAGCTACGTGGGAGGCTGAGGTAGTAGAATTGCTTTAACCCAGGAGTTGGAGGCTGCTGTGAGCTGTGATGCCACGGCACTCTACCCAGGGCAACAGCTTGAGGCTCTGTCTCAAAAAACAAAACAGACAAAAAAAAAACATATATAAAGATATGTATATGTATATATGTATATATACATGCTCACATCTGTATCCCAGCACTGTGCTAGGCTGAGGTAGAAGGATTGCTTAAGCCCAGGAATTTGAGACAAACCTGGATGACACATCAAGACCTCATCTCTATAAAAGATAAAAATAAAAATATTAGTTGGGCATAGTGGCATGCACCTGTAGTGCCAGCTGTAACTAAGGTGGGAGGAAGCTTGCTGGAGCCCAGGAATTTGAGACTGCAATGAGCTATGATCACACCATTGCATTCCAGCCTAGGTGACAGACTGAGACCCTATCTTCAAAACTTTTTTTTAATTAAAAAAATTAAAGAGCTCCCATGTATTAATAACAAAAATATAAAAAACCTCAAGGAAAGAAGAAAGAACAAATGATAATGTGCATTCTGTAACCGGAAGGGGAAATAGAGAAGGCTCTTACGCCTCTGAAAAGATGACCTCTCCTAAGGGTCCTGGGGGTCCCATGGCAGTCTGTGGTGTTCCCTCACCTCATACTTCTCAAAGTAGACATTGCCCAGGTGCAGGATGGATGCCAGGATGCGAAAGATGCTGTCTTGGTCCTCGCTGCTGAAGCCCAGCACCTCCATGGCAGCCAGGAGCCGGTGGAAGTCGTCTACATCACTCTTCCCTGTGATCTCACAGTTTCCACCCTGGGTGAGGGAAAGGGCTAGGGCTCAGGGATCCTGGGTGAGGGTTGGGAGCCTTCCAGGTCTCTACTCTACCTTGACTGGCAGTGTGGCCCTCTTGGGTTTCACTCTGATAGCCCAGAGGCTGAGTGGGGCTGAGGACAGGTTCCATGTGAAGGTGTGTGGCCAGGGTTGACACCCACTAACCTTTCTGGCAACCAGTAGTAATAACAAAATTATTAACAATAACAAAAACAGTGGCCAGTGTTCATTGAGCACATAGTGCACGACATGCCCTGTGCTATGTTCTTTTTCACAAGTATTTCCTTATCTAAGTCCTGCATCCATGCGTGGTGGTACTATGCTGTCCGCCTTTTCCAGATGAGGAAACAGGCACAAAGAGGGCACTTCTGGTACCTCTAGGCTGGTTGGTTCTGTTTCAGGCTCTAGAGAAATAAAGAGTCAGGTAGGTCTTCTCTCCCCCTGCTTTGGACCCTGAAGACCCCTGTACCCCCTCACTGTAATGAAATGCCTTAAATTCAAATTTACCTTCCCTGAACCCACACCACCTTTGCCGTCCATTAGGATACCACAGTCAGCTCCCCTAGTCCCTAGGGTGATGGGGTGGGAGGACCAGGCCTGGGGGCCCTCGATACCTTCTGACACTCACCTGGTTCAGGTAGTAGTATGTCTCTGCCTCCTGTAGGCTGAAGGCCTGTTGGAGCTGGGCAGGTAGCCCAGCCAGTAACTCGTAGAAGATGTGGTAATTCCTCTCATTTTTGGCCTGAAGAGTAGGGGGCGGGTACAAAGAAGGGAGCTGCCCCCCTAGGTGATCCCAGACACACATGGATGCCCAGGCGTGTATACACAGGGGCTGCAGATGAGACAGGGCACCCCTGGGATGGGCAAGGCTCCCAGCCTGGTGCCAACTGAGGGTAAAGGTAGGAGTGGGGAAGTCCTGGTGTGCTGGAGGGTGAAGAGGGCTCTGGTGGGGTTTCATTTTGTTTGGAAAAACAAGAGAGGTGTCTGTCTTCCCTTGTGTGTACTGACCACACCCACCCACACGCAGGCATAAGGATAGCCCAAACATGCACGCACGCGCCCTTCAGATGGCCGAGCATTTCCCAAGAGTGCCAGACTCTGTCCCAGGGCCTTGGGACACAGCTGAGAACAAAGCAGACAGAAGCCCCTGATCTCACGTATCAGGTGGAGAAAAGTGCTTCAGAGAGGAAAAAAAGCAGTGGAGGGATGGGTGTTCTGCTGGGGTGGAGAGGGGCTGCCGCTTTTAGGTGGCATACATAGCTTCCCTAAGCAGATGACGCTGTCAGGAAGACTTGAAGGAGGTGAGGAGTTTGGCTAAACAAGGCATCTGGGAGATAAGTGCTCCTGAGAGAAGGAATGATAGATGCAAAGGCCCTGAGCAGGAGTGTGCATGGTGCACTTTGGGATAGGAGGCACCAACATGGCTATGGGGAGGAGGAGGGACCAGGTCTCGGGCTCGTATGCACACATATGTATGCACACATGCACCTGTTAATTCAGTATCTATCCAACCCACCAGGCGCCAGGCTCTGAATGTCTATACTGCCCCAACCTTACCCCAACATGTAGGCCTAGGGTGGAGGACGGGACGGGCCCACCTGAAACACAATCCTGGATTTCTCGAGCAGGTACTGGGAGGTTATGGCACCAGAGATCACGCCCCTAGGTGGGAAACACAGTCAGTTCACAGGTGGGGGTGTTGGCCCTAAGGGGCTGCAGTGGGGCATGGAAGACGCAGTGAGGCCTTTGGAAGCCCCATCCCCTGTTCCACTCACCCTTCCAAAAAGATCTCCATGAACTTCCCAAAGCGGCTGGAGTTGTCATTCCTGACAGTTTTGGCATTGCCGAAGGACTCCAAGAGAGGTGTTGCCTCCAGGATCTGTACCCCAGATGAGGATGTAGGAATTGAGGGGCTGGATAGGAGGCATGGCTGGGGGCATCCAGACTCAGGTTTCCTCAAGGAACCCCCTTTGTGAGGGGTGACTGCAGGTGGATTCCCTATAGAATCCTGGGGTCTCCCCTGTGCCCCCTAAAGTCCTCCACCCCATG
Organism: Perodicticus potto; assembly: GCA_963574655.1. Taxonomy (NCBI): domain Eukaryota; kingdom Metazoa; phylum Chordata; class Mammalia; order Primates; family Lorisidae; genus Perodicticus; species Perodicticus potto. The sequence continues at coordinate 5,034 of CAUYRH010142964.1, read as the reverse complement.
CTGCCCAACTCCTACACAGCAAACCCTGTGCTTCTCCTCTCCCAGTGCTCTGGCCCCTCATATGACAGCCTCCGACCATGAGCCCACAGCTACGCCCTGGTCAGAGCAGGCCTTTGGATGCCTCTTCCTGCCTGTCTTTGCACCCACAGGAGCATGCATGCATATGCACATATGTGTGCATGGGAAAACACACACATGCACAAGTACCTTTATCTTCAGGAGCACCGGGGGGAGGAGGAGAAAGGGACAAGAACAGAAGTGGGTCACCAGCGTGACTGCCTCTTCCCCCAAGACACCAGGAGCCTCAGACCATGGAGGGACTGGACCCCTTTGAACCCCCAAAGCACAAACGTATGAACCTCAGTGACTCCTGGTGTCTGGGCTTAGAGACTGGCATGTGGCCCCCAGGGTGTGGGAGTGTGTTGCCTCTGCCTGCCAAGAGGCTCCTCTTCGGCCACTACTTGCCACTAGTCTCCTTGGCTCCCTGACCTCCTTGGTGCTACCCTTACCCCTCTTGATGTTGCAATGCAGCCACCAATGGGTCCTTTGAAAATCTACATTAGATCACTTTCCCCCTATGGCTCCCACCTCACTTGGGCCCAGTCCTGGCCAGTCTCATCTCCTCCTCTTCTCCCCACCTTGTGCTGCCAGGCCCTCCTCACTATTGCCTCTACACCCAGGCACACTCCCACCTCTGGGGATTTGCACCCGCCAGTCCGCTTGGAAGTTGCTGCTCTCAGGCCCCTCATCACTCTCAGCGAGGCCTCCCCAGAGACTCTCCCCCTACAGCCCTCAGCTCTATTGGTACACTCTCCCAGTTCCTTGTCTCTTCCTTTTTTTTTCTTTTTCTTCTTTTTTGATAGAGACAGGGTCTTGCTCAGGCTGGAGCACAGTGGCATGATTGTAGCTCATTATAACCTCCAGTGGCCTCAGGTGATCCTCCTGCCTTGGCCTCCTGAAGTGCTGGGTCTTCCTTGTCTGTTTTCTTGAGTATCATCTGACTCCCCCATAAAATGTCAATCCCTAAGGGCAGGGGTGTTGTCCCCCACATCTACACAGAATGTTGTGCATAGTAGGCCTTCAAAAAATATCTAGTAAACAGATGAGAAAGTGAACAGCATTTCATGAACACCGTTATCTAGGGGTGACCATTGCTAGTCATAGCTCCCACCTATTCAGCACCTACTATATGTCAGACATCACTCTGATTATAAATAACATCATTGACAATCCTTGAGGTAGGTATTAACATCACCTCTGTTCTACAGATTAGGAAACTGAGACAGAGAGGTGCCCTGGGACTCTAGAGCCCCACTGAGTGTGGATCACAAGCAGCACTGTGACCAGCATGTACCTACTGTGGCATATGGCATTTTCTTCAGCTGAAGAATTTCCTCAGGGTAAATTCTTACCAAGGGAGGCCCAGCCAACACAGAAATGATATCTATAATCTTTTTTTTTACTTTTTGCAGTTTTTTTTTTGGCCCGGGCTGGGTTTGAACCCACCACTTCCAGTATATGGGGCTGGCACCCTACTCCTTGAGCCACAGGCACCACCCTTTTTTTTTTTTTTTTTTGACACAGAATCTCAAGCTGTCACCCTGGGTAGGATGTGTGTCATAGCTCACAGAAACCTCAAACTCGGGCTCAAGTAATTCTCTTGCCTCAGTTTTTCTATTTTTAGTAGCGACAGGGTCTAGCTTTTGCTTAGGCTGGTCTCAAACTCCAGAGCTTAAGCAGTCCACCTGCCTCTGCCTCTCAGAGTGCTGGCATTACAGGCGTGAGCCACAATGCCTAGCTTTTTTTTTTTTTTTAAACAGAGTCTCACTTGGTTACCCTCAGTGGCTCAGTGGCATCATAGCTCACAGCAACCTCAAACTCTTGTGCTCAAGTGATTCTCTGGTCTCAGCCTCCCGAGTAGCTGGGACTACAGGTGCCCTCCACAATGCCCGGGTATTATTTTTCTTTTAATTTACTTTATTTTTTTTGAGACAGAGCCTCAAGCTATTGCCCTGGGTAGTGTTGGGGCATCACAGCTCACAGCAACCTCCAATTCCTGGGCTTAAGCAATTCTCTTGCCTCAGCCTCACAAGTAGCTGGGACTACAGGCGCCTGGCTATTTTTTGATTATAGTTGTCATTGTTGTTTGGCAAGCCTGGGTTGGATTCGAACCCCGCCATCTCTGGTGTATGTGGCAGGCGCCTTAGCCACTTGCGCTACAGGTGCCAATCCCTGGCTATTTTTAGAGATGGGGTCTCACTCTGGCTTAGGCTGGTCTCGAACTCCTGAGCTCAAGTAACCCACCTGCCTTAGCCTCCCAGATTGCTGGGATTATAGGCGTGAGCCATCATGCCTGGCCAATACTTCTAATCTTGCAGCACCAGTTCCCCCAATCCTTCATACCCACTGTCCCATTTAGTCCAGAAAATATCGTGTTCATTGCATAAGGGAGAAGACTGAGGCCCAAAGAGAGACCAAGGCTGGCACATGGTTGCTCACTGGGTCAGGTCTGCCTGAACTTTCCCCTATACTCCTCCTTAGTCTGGGAGCCCTATGAGGGCAGTGTGGGATGGGCTGGCTGCTCTTCTGTTCCTGGTGCCAGCAAAGGGCAAGCAAGGCATGAACATTAGAGGGGCAGAGCCTGTGGCCCAGGCCTCAGTTAGTTAGGGCACAGCATTCTCTCACTACATCATTGGTTCCAGTAAAGACACATGACCAAAACCTGTCCAATGAAAGGGAACCCTGAAACTTGTTCTGAAATGCTGTGAGGGTTGAAAGTATTCCTGTTACACCATCTTGCTGACCAATGGGAGGCAGCTTGAAGATAATGCCCATACAGGGGTGGGGGTAAGTGGAGCCAAGACAAGTGACATAAAGACTCTGGAGGGGGTGGCGCCTGTGACTCAGTGAGTAAGGTGCCGTCCCCATATACCAAGGTGGCAGGATCAAACCCAGCCGCAGCCAAACTGCAACAATGACAAAAAAAGACTCTGGAGCCAGCCACTCCTAAAGCTGACCTAGATCTGGACTGTCTGATTATATGAACAGGGCAGAACTGTGGCTAAGAAAGGAGTCCCTGGGCATCACAGCTGTCAGGCATGTCCTTACATCCACTGGCACAGAAACTTGCAGACCCTCTCCTCTCTCTCATTTCCCTTCTACATTCTGGACTATAGTTATGTTTTGTCATTCGTATGAGTGTGTAGGTGGTTATATATTGATTTCATAGTAGTATTGAGTACATTGGATACTTTTTTTCCCTTTTTTTTTTTTTTTTTGCAGTTTTTGGCTGGGGCTGGGTTTGAACCCGCCACCTCTGGCATATGTGGCCGGGCCCTACTCCTTTGAGCCACAGGTGCCGCCCTTTTTTTCCCATTCTTGAGATACTTTATTAAGAAGAATATGTTCCAGCTCCATCCAGGTAAACATAAAAGATGTGAAATATCCATCTTTTTATGGCTGCATAGTATTCCAGGGTGTACATATACCACAATTTGTTAATCCATTCATGGGTAAATAGGCACTTGGGCTGTTTCCATGTCATGACTATTATGAATTGGGCTGCAATAAACATTCTGGTGCAAATGTCCTTGTTGTAAAATAATCTTTGATCATCTGGGTATATACCTAGTAGAGGAATTATAGGAGCGAACGGTAGGTCTACTTTTAGTTCCTTGAGTGTTCTCCAAACTTCTTTCCAAAAGGGTCGTGTTAGCTTGCATTCCCACCAGAAGTGTAGAAGTGTTCCCTTCTGTCTGCATCCACGCCAACATCTGTAGTTTTGAGATTTTGTGATGTGGGCTAATTTTACTGGAGTTTGATGATATCTCAAAGTGGTTTTGATTTGCATTTCTCTGGTAAGGATAATGAGCATTTTTTCATGTCTTTGTAGGCCATGCACCTGTCTTCATTAGAGAAGTTTCTGTTCAAGTCTCTTGCCCACAAAGAAATGGGGTTATTCTTTTCTTATTGATTAGATTGAGTTCTCTGTAGATTCTAGTTATCAGACCTTTGTCGGAAGCATAACCTGCAAAAGTCTACTCTCATTCTGAAGGCTGTCTGTTTGCTTTACTTACTGTGCCCTTGGCTGTGCAAAAGCTTTTCAGTTTGGTCGGATCCCAGTAATGTATTTTTGGTGTTGCTTCAATTGCCCAAGGGGTCTTCCTCATAAAATATTCTCCCAAGCCAATTTCTTTAAGTGTTTTCCTGGCGCTCTTCTAGTATTTTCATAGTTTCATGTCTTAAGTTTAAATCTTCTATCCAGTGAGAATCAATTTTTGTCAATGGTGAAAGGTGGGGGTCCAGTTTCAATCTTCTACAGGTGCCAGCCAGTTCACCCAGCACCATTTGTTAAATAGAGCATCTTTCCCCCACTAAATATTTTTGATAGGCTTGTCGAAGATCAAATGATGATAAGTAGCTGGGTTCATCTCTTCGTTCTCTATTCTGTTCCATAAATCTACCTCTCTGTTTTTGTGCCAGTACCATGCTGTTTTGATCACTATAGATTTATAGTATAGCCTGAAGTCTGATAATGTGATACCTCCTGATTTGTTCTTATTTCTGAGTAATGTATTTGCTATTCGAGTTTTTTCTTATTCCATATAAAACGAAGTACTATTTTTTCAAGTTCTTTAAAGTATGACAATGGTGCTTTAATAGGGATTGCATTAAATCTATAGATTGCTTTGGGTAGTACAGACATTTTAACAATGTTGATTCTTCCCAGCCATGAGCATGGTATATTTTTCCATTTGTTAACATCTTTAGCTATTTCTTTTCTCAGAGTTTCATAGTTCTCTTTATGGAGATCTTTCACGTCCTTTATTAGGTAAATTCCCAGATATTTCATCTTCTTTGGCACTATTGTAAAAGGAATAGAGTTCTTGACTGTATTTTCAGCTTGACTATTGTTGGCATATGTAAAAGCTACTGACTTGTAAGTACTGATTTTGTATATCCTGAGACACTGCTGTATTCCTTGATCACTTCTAAGAGTTTTGAAGTTGAGTCCCTGGACCAGGCTGGACCCCT
>CAUYRH010142961.1:0-12217 GCA_963574655.1 Perodicticus potto | reverse complement strand
TTTATAGTATAGCCTGAAGTCTGGTAATGTGATACCTCCTCATTTGTTCTTATTTCTGAGTAATATATTTGCTACTTGAGGTTTTTACTGATTCCATACAAAATGAAGTACTATATTTTCAAGTTCTTTAAAGTATGACAATGGTGCTAATAGGGATTGCATTAAATCTGTAGATTGCTTCGGGTAGTATGGACATTTTAACAATGTTGATTCTTCCCAGTCATGAGCATGGTATGCTTTTCCATTAGTTAACATCTTCAGCTATTCCTTTTCTCAGAGTTTCGTAGTTCTCTTTATAGAAATCTTTCACGCCAGCTACTTGCTTGTTGCAGTTGTCATTGTTGTTTAGCTGGCCCAGGCTAGGCCCAAACCCGCTAGCCTAGGTGCGAGTGGCTGGTGTCGTAACCACCGTGCTGTGGGCACCGAGCCAGCATATTGTGTCTTATTTTCTGTGTCAAATTTTGCCTTGTTTCTAATATACTTAAGGTAACAGTCAAAAATTTATGAAATACTTTGAAACAGTAAAATATTAAAGAAAAAAATCTAAATTAATAAAACATCATAAACTATTTTCATATTAAAACAATTGTACAAAAACTTCAAATTTACCCTGTCAATTTCTGTAAATTCAAGTAATTTCTGGAATTCAATTGAAAGGCAAAAACTTTTGTATTTAGCTTTTTGTTGTCATTATTTATCTAATCTTTTCTAATCAAAAAAGCAGCAATGTATCAATAAACTAGACTTCAAGTTAGAGAAATGTAATTTAATAGTTTCATAGAAAACTAATAAATGGCTGTGAAACAACTTACAACTCAGCTTTTTCTGCCATACGGACGAGCCGGCTCTCTTCAAATTGAACTATGCCTCCAGCCTGCAGCAATTCTAAAAGGACCTGAACATTTAAAATAAATGAATAAGAACACTTTGAAAATTTACTGGCTCTTTAAAAGTGCACTTGGCCACGTGGACCATAATTTTTACTTTTTTTTTCTTTTGTAAGATAAAAAGAGTGCTTGGGCGGCACCTGTGCTCAAGGAGTAGGGCGCCGACCCCATATGCCAGAGGTGGCAGGTTCAAACCAAGCCCCGGCCAAAAACTGCAACAAAAAAAAAAAAAAAGAAAGAAAGAAAGAAAAGAAAAAAGAGCGCCATGGTGTCAGACTAGCTCACAACAACCTCTAACTACTGGATTCAAATGATCCTCCTACATCAGTCTGAGTAGCTGGGACTATAGATGCCGGCCACAATGCCTGCCTACTTTTTCTAGTTTTAGAAATAGAGACAGGGTCTTGCTCTTACTCAGGCTAGTCTCAGGCTCCTGAGGTGAAGGGGTCCTCCTGCCTTAACATCCAAAATGCAAAGATTCCAAGCAGGAGCCACCATGCCCAGTCTCTTTTGTATTCTTAACTTGATGATAACTGTGGCTTACTCACATATACAAGGGGTTAGACTGACATTATAATGGTAATCGTCCTGTATTTGCATCTTACAAAAAGACCATGGCTCTGCTTTTCAAATATGGAAGGAATGCCACACTGTTTGCAAATAAGCCCTCAGAATACGGAACTGACCCTTTATCAAGCTGAAAACGTCTCCATACAACCTTCAAGAAGTGTTTTGTCCCACTTTGACATCTTACAGTTCTTCAAAAATCTATTTTCCACAGGCAGTATCTGTGCTTACATGTATAATTTTTAAAATTAACCATTGAGGTTTTTCATAGCACTTTTCAAAATAGCCAAAAGGTAGGAAAAAACCAATGTCCATCAATGGATGAATGCATAAACAAAATGCGACATAAACATATAATGGAATATTACTCATCCTTAAAAATGAAGGAGACTCTCATACAACATGGATGAACCTTGAACACATTGTGCTAAGTGACATAAGCCAAACACAGAAAAGATAAATAGTTTACAACTGCACTTTCCTGAGGTACCTACAGTAGTCAAACTCAGGAACGAAAGCACAATGGTGGTTCCCAGGGGATAGGGGAGGACAGAGTAAGGAGTTATTTTGTAATGGGTACAGTAATTTAGTTTGGAAAGATGAAAAGTTTCTGGAGATGGATGGTGATAATGATTGCACAACAATGTAAATGCCACTGAATTGTCCACTTACAAATGGTTAAAATGGTAAATTTTATGATGTGTGAAAAGAAAGCAAAAATATTTGGGCTCATATAATTAAATTTTAATTAAATTCTAAAGAATTCTACTCCTAGAAAGGACCCTCAAGAAAGTGGCATAAATAGAAAGAAGTGGTAATCAGTTATCATCTCATCACAATAAAGAGTAGAGGAAAAATGAATTTCAGTCTCCAGAATGGTGGTAATGCGGTCAGGCTTTGCAAGCTGCTGAGCTAATATGGTAAAGTTTTAGGATACTCCCCAAAGTTAATGTGGTCAGGCTTTGCAAGCTGCCACAGCCCTAATGTGGTAAAGTTTTAGGATACTCCCCAAAGTTGAGTGTGCCAGTACTCAGAATCCTATAGCTTTTCTGGTTCAGGACCACAGCTGCTAGCAGTGGTTTACCAGATCACTGGTGACACTGATGGAATGCAGAGTGTAACAAGTGCTAACTGCAGTGATGTAATGGAAAAGGATGAAGTATTTTTTTTGAAATCATGGTGGATGCAAGACAGATCCAGTCCACCTAGGATATTAGTTTGATATAAGCTCCTTATAATTTATACTTCCAACAACCATCCACTCTATTTTCTGGTTTCCACTAACTTTAGCTTACTATTAGGGTTTGGAACAAGTCATTTCCCTTATGTCTTCTGTGTGAGGTCTACACAGAAGTGTTTTTTCCAGCTTACTCTCTTTTTTTCCATGCTTTAGCCAAAATAGTTCTAGCAGTTCATACCTGCTGTCTTTCAGAATGTCGGGAGTCATCATCAGGACTACAGAGGAACTCAAGGACCTGGCCAAAGAAAAAATATTTTTTATTTGATACCAGCACTCATGCCATAATGCTCTCACAATAAACACAATAATTATCCTTTCAATATCACCAATTCATTCATAGTTAGCCATAACAAATACCAAAGGTGTGCAAAACCTTCCCAACTGATTGGCCCAGTACATGAAATATCGGGCTTAGGTATGCTAACAATTTCATATGTGTCTTATAAACACATTTCCAGACTTTTGGAAACATAACCAGAAAGCAGTATTACTTACATATTTTAAGTGCCCTTGATACCACGGACCAAGTAAAGCAAGGACTTAGAAGTCAGGCCACTTGAATTTGAATACTAACCTTATTAATACTTAATAATGACATTTGTTGCTAATAATAACACCTACTAAGTATGACCTTGGAAAAATTACTTTAACCTCTCCAGAGTCAAAGTCATTTATAAGTAAATTCAGATTTTCCAAATCCAAAAAGTAATCTCTTCTTCATTTGTCGGTCATCATTGTCTTAATACCAATAAGATGGAGTACTTAAGTTAGAACAAGGAATTCTTAGAAATTTAGATCAAAGAATAATTGAGAGAGCAGAATTTCTACAAACCATACTCCCATGATACCAGCTACTAGGGAAAATCATACTACCTAGAACATACCATGGAGACACACAAACACACACACACACACACACACACGCCACCCCGTTACTTGGATCCGAAATGTGAATAGGCCTCTCCTTGATAAGACATTTAGTCAACAGTATGTCATATTAAGAAATAGTACAATGCAGTGAACTTTGTACAGTAAATAGAGGAAATTCCTAGTTCTCACTGTTAAGGACACTTACCTGATCAAAAAGTGTTCTGTTTACAAACAAGGTGTTGTCAGGCTTTGCAAGCTGCCGAGCAAGGAACGTAAAGAGACATCCTACTTGTGAGGGAGTAAAATCTGAATTCTCCACCATAACCTGATGAGCAAAAGAGACCATTTATTCAAAAGACCATCTGATTTCATACAAAAAAAAAAAATACAATTAGAAGGGGGGAGGAAGCCTCATTACTGAAGAATCATGGTAAGATTCTTTTATTGACTTAGCAAAAATTGAGTTCAATGCCATTTAGAAAAGAAACACAAACTACTTGCATACTCTGAAAGGGAAACAATTTAGTAAGTTTTAGCATTTTTCTAGCATAATTTGGATGAGAACTGAATTGTTAAGAGATGAGGATATAGGATTTCAAAGAAATATTAATCATGTTTCCCTCAGGAATTCTTAGACAATCTATTAAAATTAAATTTAAATTAAATCTAAGTAACTCTACTAATAATCTGTCCATTCATGAAGGAAGAAGAGTGCTGCTTTGGGGTTTAAAGGTAAGATAACCTGAGAGTGAAAGTATCCCAGAAATGAAGTCAGCAACACAGTGAATGGCTTCTGCCGTGTCCACACTTAGTTCCTTGAACAGATGGTTTTGGATAGTGGGCTTTTTACAATCACACACAGTTAGCAGCTCACAGTCATTCCTCTGCTTTAACTCAGCTCTTATCTCCTGAGTACTCACTATGTGTAAGATGCTATCTATGGTGGGTGCCTTGAAGAGAATTAGGAGCTACAAAGGAAGGAGAGACAAGTAAATAAATCTTAAATAAAGGTAAAAACAGAGGAGAAAATCTAGTCCAAATGGCTAAAGAGGGAATTTGAAAAGAAATGAGAAAAATAATAAAATAATAAATAATAAAACTTTTCAGCTAAGTTTTAAAGCCCTGGCAGGGGAAAATGTCAGCAGAGAGGGTAAACCTCTAGCAGAAAGAAAAGAGATCAAAAGCACAGACACAGATAGTGATTAAACACACGGAAGATCTTGTTAGGAAGAACTAGAACTTTTAGGAGAACGATGTAGCACCATGTAGGAGGGAAAAAAATCAGACTGAAAGAAAAGATTAAGCCTCAAATGTCAATGTAAGAAATCTGGAATTATTCCATGGAAAACTGGGGAGCACTAAAGGTATTGAAGCAGGAGAGCTGATTATGATCTGTACCATGCTAGGGATATTACCCTGTCGTCAGGGCAGGGGGTAAAGTAACAGAAGGAAGAAGCAGATGATGGGGAGACCAAGATGCAAGTCACTGCAGGAATCCAGGGGCAGACAAAGGAGTTGTGAACTAGGGCAGTATAGTGAAAAATGGAAGGAGGAAAGCGTGCAAAAGACACTGCAGAGAGAAGGGAGACAGGACAAATCTTCCCGTGGGTGGAAATGTGGTTAAAGGAGCTATAGAAAATGGCAGATTGTGTGCCTGATTGGCAGGTGGGACAATGATGTCATTAATAAAGAAAGAATGCAGAAGTCTAGAAAGGAAGATCACGTATTGCTTTGGGCTTGCTGAATTCATGGTGGGCACAACTCTACAACAAATTCAGGTATAGTACCCTGGCATATCTATTAAAAAGTTCCAAGTTCCCTACTTCCATCTTCCATTCAAAGACAAAGTAGAAGATTTCTCCTGTTATAAAACATTCCCTAGCTTTTGACATAACTCTTCTCTCTTTGCTAGAAGTATAACCCTTTCTTTTACCCTTCGTGCTTTTAGTCCAGTAATCTACTTGTATAATCGTTACCAGAGTACACAGATATTTAAAGTTACAAAAACTAACTCTCTCTCATACATGCACATTCCGATTTATAATACTCCAAGAGCATTCTTAGCCTTCATGTGCTCAGTCATCACTCCTTTTTCAGTGTGCAGGTCCCTTTCCTAGGACTCAACTCATGGGGTCCAGCTAGAGCTCTTCTCTGCTGTTAGTCCTTCTTTTTGCTCTAAAAGTCTCTTCCCACACACATCTTTTAAGAAAATGGCTCTAGCCCACAGCCAACCCTTTTGCCTACTCAGTGAGTGTTTAACTGGTTATCATCCTACAAAGTCTCTATTTCCACCCTTTGACCTATTTCAGAGACCACACCTACACAATCTTCTGGGTAACTTTGTAGAAAGTCACAAACACAGTTTTTTGCTGTCTGTAGCCACTCTGCACATATAATAATGTTCATTAGCCATCCTCTGGTCACTGCCTATATTCCTGCTCTCACTGGTTCCTCAGAAGAATGCTTTAACAAGCACCAGAAAGGAGAAAAATAATCTCAAAAGGTCATTCACAGGTATCATGAGGCAAGTTTCAGAAAGAGCCCATTCAACATTGCCTCCATTTTGAAGGAAACGTAAATATTTTAAAGACCATATATAAGAATGGCAAATTCCTCAACAGTGATATTGTGAAGTTCTTCAGGCAGCTTTATTCTCTGCATTTGGATCATACTTCAAACTTAGTATAGTTGAAATACGAATTTCAATCTAACCAACTTACAAACATTTCTTAAACATCTGCTAGGTGCCAAGTGTGCTGGATATGTTCTAGGCATGCTAAAACAAAGACAAAAATAATAATCCTCATGGTCTCTACCTTCAGGATGCTCAAATCCAGAGAGGAAAACAGGTAAACAATTCTGATGCAGTGTGCTAAGTGTGGCATAATGTGTGTGAACACAGAGAAGGGGCAACAACTCAACACAGAAGTGTGAGAAAGGATTCAAACAGCACAGATGGTATTTAAGTCTTGGCAAATGGTTAGGAATTTGCCAGTCACCGACAAATGTCTTTCACAAAGACAGAGTGAAGTAAAACCCCTGCAAAGAACATAAACCATGAAGATGACACAGAAATGTTAACATGGTTGAGGAGTACATAATATAAGGTGGGGGGGTGAGGAAGTGAGTGGGAGAGGAGAACAGTTATACAGCAGTAGTAAGGGTCTGGAAAATATGAAAGAATCTTCAATGTCATGTTAAACAGTTTAGATGGATATGGCAAAAATTACTATTTGTGCTCCAACATCGATTTTTCCCTCCAAACTTAGAAACAGAGCTTGCATTTAGCTAAGCACATGGTTACCAAGAATACAGACTACTTACACATTTCTGTCACTCTAAGCAACTAAAAGCCACACATCTAGGTTCATGGCAATGTGATGTAACCAGAATTGTAGTACACAACTTTTAAGAACTTTCCTTAGAGACAGGGAAGTCTTTCTTCTACATCTCTCTCTACATTCAGGTTGGCTAGAATGCAGAGGTAACGGTTGGAGGCTGCTAGGCCATCTTGGAACAAAAGACAGGATCACATACTATGAATAATACTAATAATACTATAATACATACTGTGAATAAGACAATAGGAATCTGCATCCCTGACAAGTTTATAAAGCCACTCTAATAGATCAAGTTGCCAATTTCTAGTCTTTTATGAGAAAAAAAAAACTCCCATCACAATAAAACTATGGTTATTCTGAGTTTTCTTTTACTCGCAGCAAAACTTAATTCCAACTGACCAAAAAGGAGCTATAGAAGAATATTACATAGCGGATAGGCAAGATCACAAATTAAAGGATTAGATTATAAACAGGAAGACCATTTAGGAAGGTATTTTAGAAATCTAGATAAAAATTCTCAATACTAGCCACTGGATTGAACTGGCATTATTTGAGAGTTTAGCAATCCTATTCTTATATTTATCACTGTTAATCTCATAAGGTTAATAGCTCAAATGAGACAAGGTATATGAATATGTTTGGAAATTATAATAAACTATTATAAATGTGATACATTGATGTCATGCACAACTATAAAAACATTTAAATTCTGGTCTCTTGTCCAAAATAATCTAAGTCATTAAAAGGAATTAACCTCCTTTTTACAGCTATTTGAACAGAATGAAAACTTTAAGCTTTCAACTACGAGAGGAAACTGACCTGCTGGAAGTCGTGTAGATGGAAAAGAAAAGAAACTGTCTCTGCATTGATTCATTAGCAATAGCACAAATCTCAGAATAGCTTTCTGCTGAATCTAATTATATTTAGATCAGGATGACAACCTCTGTGTGCCTCAAACCATTCTCAAGTGTCACCCATCATCCTAGTGCTTTGGTAAAATATTGCACTACCTCAACAACAAAGAGATGTTGATTTGAGACAAAAGAAGATTCTTCACATTAATTATTTTCTCAAAGCACTTTGTAGTTAAGTTTTTATTACTCCACCCAATCATATTAATATAGCATTATCACAACATGCCTTTCTCAAGAACAGTACCCTATATATCCTGGTATTTAATCTAAAGTCAAGACACTTTAATATTTTTTAATTCAGTTTTTGAAGACAAAGACACCATAAAATAAAATTTTAAGATATCGTTGCAACATATTATTTGCTATACAAGATTATTTTATAACCTGCTATAAAACAATTTAATTACCTTAATATAAATTTCAATATAAAGACAGATATTCTCTGAATACATACTTTCAACAAAATATCCACAATTCGCTGTTGATATTCCACAGCTTGCTTGTCATTTTTAAAATCTTCAAAAGTCTAAAAGGGGGAAGGAAATTTTAAAAATTAATTACTATTTGCACATTTTAGAAGGAAATAAGTTACTGAATTTTCTTTGTTTTTGTTTAGTTACTGAATTCTTGTTAATAAAATCCAAGTAAATCCCTAAATAAGATAATTATTCCCCATTAGGTTTTTTTTTAAGAGACAGGGTCTTGCTCTACCAAGTGCAATGGCAAAATCATAGCTCACTTTTAAAATCCTGTGCACAAGTGATACACTTGCCTCAGTCTTCCCAATAGCCAGGACTATAGGCACACAGCACCATGCCTACGAATTTCTTAAAGTTTTGGTAAAGATGGGGTCTTGCTATGTTGCACAGGCTGTTCTCAAACTCCTGAGCTCAAGCAATCCTCCTGCCCCAACCTTCCAAAGTGCTGGGATTATAGGCATGAGCTAGTGCACCCAGCTCAAGTTCTCAAGTTTTTTCTTACATACCTTTAATTAATTAATTAATTAATTAATTAATTTATTGTACTAAAGCTCTTTATTGGCGGGGGATGCTGCAGAGCAGCATTAAGGAGGAGGGGAGAGAGAGAGAGAGAGAAAGAAACAGGGAGAGAGGGAAAGAGAGAGAGGAAAGAGAGAGACAGAGATAAGGGGGAGAGAGGGACAGAGAGAGAAAAAAGCTCTTCTGTACCTTTAAAGATAAATTTTTAGTGGATCAAGTAGAAAGCTATAGCATTTAATATTGTATGGTATTGTAAGACTTTAACAAATCAATAACTATAAAAATTTGAGAAAAAAGGCAGGTAATATCCAGAGGCAAAGAAAAAGAGAAAGAACACTAGTGGCAAGAGGTAATTTAGGAGCAAAGATTTAAGACAAGAATGATGAAACAGCACGTACTTAGTCCTCATTCAGTCCTCACTCATTATCTCATTTGAAAATAAGTAAGATATGGTTCGTTAACTATCATGAGAAATATTTTTCATAATTCCCATGGCAATTAAGAAAAAATTATTTCTAAAGATAAGCATTTAAAAAATTATTCTAAAATTGTTGAAATATTGAAATTATTAAGCCTACTTATAAGGAATAGGTATTCTATTTTCAAAACACTGCCAAGTACAGCACTTTTTATTTTTTGTTCTGGCACAAGCAGAGCCAAATGTATTCTGAATAACATGCATCAAATACATCACAACATCAGATTCTGCCTGGCAGTCTATGATTAACAGCATGTTACAAAAATACCTAGCACATAGAGGATGCATATGTGAAGAAACTGAAATCATGCCCACTAAAAATAATTGAAATAAAAATATTTCCTGAAGAGTAAGAATGGCAGAAAATGTGAAGGTCTTTCCTATGTTTTCACTTAACACATTTGTAATGTTTAAATCCATATAGCAATAATTGATTGCTATTTTCTTAAAAAAAGAAAATGGACATATTGTCCTAATAGATTAAAAATAAAAAGCAATTTCACAACCATGAACTTTCAAGACCACAAGGTCTGACAAGTTTTCAAACTTAGCCTAGAAAAGGGCTGTGTACCTCATTGCTGAATATCACTATGGTTACCTTAGAAGTACTCCCCTTAGAAAGTTACGCAACAATGCCAGCATCTAGTCCACCCTTCAAACCAATTTTGGAACTTTTTTTCTGCAATGGCCAGAGATGTCATAACCCTTGATGTCCTGAATATTATCGAAATGACTTCCTTTCAATATTTCCTTTATCTTTGTTTTTTTTTTTTTAGAGAAAGAGTCTCACTTTGTCACCCTCAGTAGAGTGGTTTGACGTCACAGCTCACAGCAACCTCCTGCTCTTGGGCTTAGGCGATTCTCTTGCCTCAGCCTCCTGAGTAGCTGGGACCACCGGTGCTCACCATAATGCCTAACTATTTTTGTTGTAGTTTGGCTGGGGCAAGGTTCGAACCCGCCACCCTTGGTATATGGGGCTGGTGCCCTACTCACTGAGCCACAGGTGCTGCCCTCCTTTATCTTTGGGTAAAGAAAAATGTCATTGGGGGCCACATTTAGTAAGTAAGGAAGGTGTTCCTAAGTCAAGCTCTGACAATCTCACGGCACACAGAAACATGCAAGAACAATGATAAATGCCACTCAGCAAGACACTGCCACCCGTCAACACAAACACAGCTGTGAGAGGCTGATGTATCAAGGTTGTGAAACCTCCCAAGTCCTTTGTACAGTGCTGCCGACTTAAGCACACAGTAGCGATTTCGCAAACTTAATTCTCAGTCCTCGTACATTATAGTTCTTTTCAAACCATAGCACCTCCTGTTCTTTAAATAGGCCCTAAATTTCCCCCAGTATCTCCAAAATACCTTTGCTCATGCCCTTCCCTTCCTTCTCCTGGTTGGGTTAACAAATGACTGTTGTATTGTCTAGTTAATCACTTAGCGCGAAAAGTAAAGTATTTTTAACTTTTTTTTTTGTCAACTGGTCTCTGTTGCTGCCAGTTAGTTGAAAAACACTTAAATGAGTTACCAAGGAGGTTGTAGGAACTCTTAAACTCGAAGGCTCAGACGGAAGGTATTTTGATGTTTCTGTGGGTTAAAATATGACCCTGTCTGAAGATGGGAAGAGGGACTAGAAAGTCTTTCAGTTCTTTTTTTTTTTTTTTTTCTGAGACAGAGCCTCAAGCTGTCACCCTGGATAGAGTACTGTGACATCACAGCTCACAGCAATCTCCAGTTCCTGGGCTCAAGTGAGTCTCTTGCCTCTGCCTCCCAAGTAGCTGTGACTACAGGCGCCCACCACAACGCCAGACCATTTTTTGGTTGCAGCCATCATTGTTGTTTGGTGGGCCCGGGCTGGATTTGAACCCGTCAGCTCAGGTGTACGTGGCTGGTACCTTAGCCTGTTGAGCCACAGGCGCCGAGCCGAAAGTCTTTCAGTTCTATCTTGTAATTTATAAGCACACATACACACACACACACACACAAACACACCCATCCCTACTTGTTAAAGTGAGATGTCATTCTGCAGGTAAAACAGAAGGTACAATCTGCTAATACAAGGGCTATTTAACCATAATATAAACCCACAGAGAATTAACATATGTATTTAAAACAACAGCATTGACAGCAAGTCAAAAACAGTTTCCTTAGGGATTTTCCTTTTGGCAGCATAAAGTCACTGCTTTGAAACACATATTGAAAGTCTGTTTGTATAAACATAATTAGATGGTGACATACTACAGTGTGAATATTATGAAACAGTTAATGACATATTCTGACAGTAGTTAACCAACACCCAAATGGCACATCATTGTTAAAACATTATCATTTACAAAGATGCTTTTAATTGTGAATGCTTTTTAGAGAAAAAATATGCAAAGATGCCCTAATGAAAAATGACAGTTGATGAAGTACAAAGATAGACCTAAAACTCAAGTTCAAAATCATCTTGAATTTAGACATAAAATCTTCTTTCTGTAGTAACCTTAAAAGTTATGGAATTTCTATATGATAATGATAGCAAGGGATATCCTCATTCAAGGGTCAAGAAACATTCTCTGTAAAAGGCCAGACAGCAAATATTTTAGGCTTTGTGGGTGGGCTACATGTGGTCTTTGTCACATATTCTTCTTCTTTAAGAGTTTAATTTGCCTCCTAAAATATCATTCATATCCTTTCACATCTTGATATATCTACTGCTACTGCCCTAATTGAAGCCACTATCTTACCTAGATTACTACAAAAGTTCACCAACAAATCTGCTTGCCTTTACTCTTACTCATTTCTCTTTTTTTTGAGACAGAGCCTCAAGCTGTCACCCTGGACAGAGTGCGGTGGCATCATAGCTCACAGCAACCTCCAATTCCTGGGCTCAAGCGAGTCTCTTGCCTCTGCCTCCCAAGTAGCTAGGACTACAGGCGTC
>CAUYRH010142959.1:0-13667 GCA_963574655.1 Perodicticus potto | reverse complement strand
TTTTTTTTTTTTTTTTTTTTTTGCTTTTTTGGGTTAATTTTGGTTCCATACGAAATGGAGTACTATTTTTTTCCAAATCTTCAAAGTATGATGTTAGTATTTTAATGGGGATTGCATTAAATCTGTCCCTTGCTTTGAGAAGTATAGACATTTTAACAATGTTGATTCTTCCTAGGCAAGAGAATGGTATGTTATTTCATTTATTAATATCTTCAGCTATTTGTCTTTTAAGGTTTCATAATTCTCTTTGTAGAGGTCCTTTGCCTTTTCTGTTAGCTATATTGCTAGGTATTTCATTACCTTTGGAGCTATTTGAAGGGAACTGTGTCTTTGATTAGCTTCTTGACTTGGCTATTATTGGCATATGGAAAGTCTCCTGATTTGTGGACATTGATTTTATACCCTGAGACTTTAGTGTGTTTCTTTATCATTTCCAAGAGTTTTGTGGTGGAGTCTTTGGGGTTCTCTAAGTATAAGATCATATCATCTACAAAGAGCAAGAGTTTGACCTCCTCTACCCCTATTTGGATGCCCTTTGTATCTTTCTCTTGCCTAATCACATTGGCTAGAACTTCCAGAACTATGTCAAATAGTAGTGGTGGTAGAAGATACCCTTGTTTGGTTCCAGTTTTAAGTGGAAAAGCTCTCAGTTTTACTCCATTCAATATGATGTTAGCTGTGGGTTTTTCATAGATGGCTTCAATCAGTTTAAGAAATAAGAAATGTACCACCTATGCCTGTATTCTTAAATGTTCTTGTTAAAAAAGGATGTTGCATATTATCAAATGCTTTTTCTGCTTCTATTGAGAGGATCATTCGGTGTTTGTTTTTGCTTCTGTTGATATGGTGAAATACGTTTATGAATTTACATATATTAAGACAGACTTCCATCCACTGGATGAAGCCTATTTTATTGTGATATATATTTTTTTTGAATGTGTAGCTGTAATCTATTTGCTAAGATTTTATTGAATATCTTGGCATCAATATTCATTAGTGAAATTGATGTGTAGTTCTTCTTTTTAGTTGAGTCCTTTCCTGGTTTTGTATCAGAGGGATGTTTGCTTCTTAGAAAATGTTGGGGAACGATCCTTCCTTCTCACATTGTGAAATAGGTTCTGCAACAAAGCTCTTCTTTGAAGGATTTATAGATGTG
Organism: Perodicticus potto; assembly: GCA_963574655.1. Classification (NCBI taxonomy): domain Eukaryota; kingdom Metazoa; phylum Chordata; class Mammalia; order Primates; family Lorisidae; genus Perodicticus; species Perodicticus potto. The sequence continues at coordinate 12,511 of CAUYRH010142959.1, read as the reverse complement.
GTGTTAAGCCATCTGGTGCAGAGATGTTTTTATGTTGGAAGACTTTTTATTATTTCATTGATCTCAGTGTTTGGTATTAGTTTGTTAAAGAGATCTATTTCTTCTTTGTTAAGTTTAGGAAAGTGGTGTGATTCAAGATATTGGTCCATTTCCTTCACATTGTCAAATTTCTGGGTATAGAGTTGCTTGTAGTAGTCAGAGATTGTCTCTAATATCTGTGTCATATCTGTTGTTATTTCTCCTTTTTTGTTTCTGATTGAGGTTATTAGAGATTTTACTTTTTCTTCTAGTTAATCTGGCTACAAGTACATTGATTTTATTTATCTTTTCAAATAATTAACTTTTTGTTTCATAAATTTTCTGAATGATTCTTTTCTTTTTAATTTCATTTATTTCTCATTTAATTTTGGTTATTTCTCTTTTACTTCTAAGATTGGGATTGGATTGTTCTTCCTTTTCTATTTCCTTAAGAGAGTCATTAGGTTGTTGAGGGGTTCTCATTCTGTTTGGGGGGTGTAGACATCTAATGCAATAAATTTCTCTCTTAAGACTGCTCCTGCAATATCCCATAGGTTTTGGTAAATTGTAGCTTCATTGTTATTATGCTTAAAGAATTTAACAATTTCTTCCTTTAGTTCTTCCTTGACCCAACTGTGAGATTTAACATTTGAATTATGAGAATTCAAGAGTAAATGTTTCATATTTGTCAATATGAAGATGTCAATAAGCCATGCTACTTTTTACAATGTCATACCAGAAAAGTGATCTTAAAACAAAGATAATTGGAAAATTAGCCTATCTATGCAAATAAGCATGAGACAGTCTTACAAAGTTTCCCATGACTCTAAATGAGAGTTGACATATTTTCTCATTGATAAATTTGTCAGATATGAAAGAATAGAAATTACGTCAGGTTGAAAGATCATCACTGTAAGTGCCTATATAAAAATATAACTAGATTGCAGAGTAAAACATAGATATTAGTGGACGTGCAGGTGGAAGGATAATGACAGCCAAATACAAGATGTGAGAAAATGACTTTGCAGCCAAAGTCAGAATAAATGGGAGATATTTGAGGGATGCATAAAATTCAGTCTACTTTGTTGTCTCCTCATTAAATATTTCTCACTGTACTCCCAAACTGAGAAGCAGCTCTAGAACAATCTGAAATTAACTATGAGGTCAAGCAATTAAGTTTCTGAACTAGTCCAAAAAGTGCTACCTACCTCATTACTGAATACCGCCAGGATACTTTTGAAACACTTGCCTCAAGAAGATATCATGGACCTTAAACCTAGTCTACAATTTGAAAAAATCTGGAACTCATTTCTGGAATGGCCATCAGATCTGTCATCACACAAGTTCTATAAAAAGTTCTTTTCAAGGTGAACTAGGCACTGGTATCAGTGCGTAGGTTTCCAAGGGAAGTATTTGAAGATGACCCTAGTGATATTCAGCAATAAGGCATGCAGCAATTTTTCTAGATGACTTTATGAACTTAAATGTCTAACCTTGTATAAAACCTTGAATTGGCAATAATGAAGTCTTAGAAACCCAATAGAAATGAAATGTACAGTAGAATGAGATCTTTCAATACCATAGTAAGGAAATTCAATTTAGGAGCACAATATAGACAGTATACATTAAAAATTATTGTTTACATTATCCAACAATATAAAAATGCATGGTTAAGAATGGCATCCCAAATATAAAAAATCAATATGAATAACAAAAGTATACATTATAAAATTACATTTTTATCATTCTTTTAGTTAGAAGTGTATAAAAGCATATATACAAAGAGATGTGCATAAATGTAGTGATCTATTTTTAGAAGAAAAAATAAGGAAATATAATTTTATTGTTCAATAAATCAAAATTTAAAATAAATCTGCCAACTATTTTATGAAGCTAATTATGCTGAGGAATATAATATAGTTAATAATTGATAAAAGTATATCCCTCAGTATTTGTAGTTATTGTGAATGGTATTGACTCTTTCTTCCATATATATATATATATACACACACACACACACACACACACACATATACATATATATATATATATATATATATATATATATATATTTTTTTTTTTTTGAGACCGAGTCTCAAGCTATTGCCCTGGGTAGAGTGCTGTGGCATCACAGCTCACAGCAACCTCAAACTCTTGGGTTTAAGCGATTCTGTTGTCTCAGCCTCCCAAGTAGCTGGGACTACAGGTGCCCGCCACAATGCATGGCTATTTTTTTGTTGCAGTTGTCATTGTTGCTTAGCAGACCCCGGCTGAGTTCAACCCCACCAGCCTCAGTGTATGTGGCTGGTGCCCTACCCACTGAGCTATGGATGCCGCCAGATATTGAATCTTTGATTTGACTCTCAGCTTAGATGTTATCAGTGTATAGGAATACTACTGACTTGTGTACATTCATTTTGTAACCTGAGATTCTGGAATTGATATCAATTCCAGGAGATTCTTGGTGGCATATTTGGAATTTTATAGATTCAGATATAAGATTATATCTACAGTAAAAGTCAATAGTTTGACCTCCTCTTTCCCTATTTGGTTATGGTCTCAGTCTCTCTCTCTCTCTCTTTTATTCTAGTCAAGTGAAGCAGTGGAAGTGGAGAAGGAACAAAGGAATATATAATTGCCTGTGATCAATTAGTTGAAAATCCTACTGCACTCAGATTACCCTATTTTCTTCTCTTGCCTAATTGCCTTGTGTAGAACTTTCAGGACTATTTTTAATAGGAACATTGAGGAAAGAAATTGCAGACAACACAAACAAATGGAAAATATAATTATGCTTATGGATCAGTATAATCAATATCATCAAAATGTCCATGCTACTTGAAGTGATTTGCAGATTCAGTGCAATCCCCATCAAAATCCCATGCCATATTTCACAGATCTAGAGAGAAATAATTCAACACTTCCTTTGGACTAAAAAACAGCCTGAATTCTCTCTGGAAAGCATGGAGAAAAGTTCCTAAGTTGCTTAGTTAAACTCTCTAAAATATAAATAAATGAAATCTCTATTGAAAACAGTATAAAGTAGACTGGCTATTTGATCCAGCAACTCCACTACTGGTCATTTACCCAGACGAAAATAAGTCATTTGAACAAAGGACACCTGCATTCAACTGTTGATTGCAACACAATTCACTTTTACAAAGTTGTGGAATCAACCAAGTTCCCATCAATTCTTAAGTGAATTAACAATTGTGATATGTATACTATGGAATACTACTCAGCCATGAAGAAGGATGAATTTATGTTTTTTTGCAGCAATTTGGGTATAAACGTACACCATTATTCTAAGCAAATTATCTTAGGAATGGAAAAACAAATACCACGAGTACTCGCTGGGACTAACCAATGAGCACACATATGCACAGATGGAAGTAAAACTAAGTGGAAATCAGGAAGGGAGAGTGAGGAGGAGGGAATAGGTAAAAACTTATATAACAGATACAATGAACACTTTCTAGGAGTTAGGTACATTTATATAATCTTACCTTGAACCTAACAAAATTGATAGATGTAACCAGAAACATGTGTACCCTTGTAATATGTTGAAATAAGAATAATAATAACTAATAAATATAATATTTATATTTGTACATGTTAGCTTTTTCACAAAATTGGCCCACTTATTCATTGCTTTTGCCCTTGCTATTATAGAAATTAACTTTATTGTATTTAGCAATAAATAAAACAATGTTAATATTTTTGATATAGCAATTTGATACAAAACTTTTAAACCTCCAGAAGCATTATAAAAATTTAATAAATTATAGTACTATATATCAATAATATGACTCATTACACATCCATGTAATATAATAATTAAAAAATTTTTCTTAGAAACTGGAATATTTATGATTCATTTATAATACTAACAAAGTATATAAAATAATTTTATATTCTTTGTATGTGATAACTATGGTTTTGGAAAAAGTTATGCTTCTGCAGAAAATAATATCTGTTCATAAAATAATTGAGAATAATGTGGAATGATGAATATTATTGAACTTGTACCAGCTTTCATATATTTTTGTTATTTTTAAAAGCAATAGTTTTATTACCAGAAGGATTTTTTCTCATATTCCTCCCTCTTCTTTTATCCCTAATATACACTTCCAAAATTTATTAAGCCTATCAAAATGAGAATTTGACAGTTACATATGTGTGCAAATATAGGACATAAAAATTATCCAAAAATTCTTGCATATATCCATTCTTTTAACAATATTTTTTATTTATTGTACAAAGGAAGATTCAATAGTTCCTATATTGTAGAGTTTTATAAAATGTTTAGTAAAAATTGATAAAGTTCTTTGATATATCTTGACTGAAATGATAACTGACAAATTATTATTTATTTTGAAACCTGTACATCATGTCTGTTTAGGTTATCATTTGTAGTATTCATGTATAACCATGTGACTGCTACTCATTATCTTAGTAAGAGAAGCAGATAAATATCTGATAATTAACCACTTAATTTGCATAACGCTAATGGTTAGATTACTAAGTAAAAATTGTGAAACGTGAAAATACACAATTTCCATGAAACAATATTTGACGAAATTAATTGTAATTTAGACATATGTGAGAACAAACATAAGAGGAAGAACATGGTCATATTTATGATAAATGGCTACAATGAAAGTGAAATGTGTACACTGAAAGTGATTATTTTTTCCAATTTATCAAGATTGATTTAGGCAGATTTAAGTACCTACTTTACACAAAACCACAAATAAGCAAGTTTATCTCCCATCTCCAACAAGTAATCAAAGAACGTGTGCTCTGCATAGGAGCACACTACTGATAATTTTATAAGATGAATTTTTCATAAACCTTGGATTGTGGAGGCAACAGAGGCAGTAAAAAACAAAGAAATTATCAGAATAGACAGGATTGAAGGAAATTATAAGCAAACAGAAAATATTGCTACTTGGGTGAAAATGGACCATTTTAATCTAAATTATTAATAAATAGTAGTGGTATATATTGAAAAAGTTATACAGGTAATTGCTCATTCTTCTACTCCACTTTGCCCAAAGAAACATGACTGAAGATGTGAGCGATCCAGAGTGCAACTGTAGAAATACTTAGCATGAGATTGCATGACATTTAACTCTGAAATGTAAGTACATTATTGACCTATATATTTTCAATAGTGCATGTGTACATATATAAATGGATATATCATCACACACATGACACCCCGAATACAATCATCACTTTTGAAAGAATGACCCTTACGGAAGTATATTACCCTCATATTTAAGGCAGCTGAATGTAAGAACGTCATTAGACAAATGAGATAATTAAGACTAAGTGGACTCTGAATGGCAAGACCAAAGAAGTTGGCACCACAGGGTCAGGTCGAGCTGCAGGCAAATGGAATAGTGAGGGAGAGTGCGGGAAGCCACCTCCACCCCTTTCCCTGGCACCCGGGAGGCTGTGGAAGGAAGAAGAGGCCATGGAGAAGACGTTGGGAAGAAGCTCAGCCCTGGACGTCACGTGCATTGTCTGCCCATCAGTACCAAGCCAGGCTACTAGTGTTACTGGCACCAAGTGAAAAACACGTGTAATTCTTAGTAAAAAGGCAAGTGGGAAACCTGAGGTTCTTATGTGTTACATATATTGTTTCTTGTCAACAGGGAAGTAATGAGCAATATAGAAATTTGTTTTCCAGTATTGTGTACCTGAGGTTTTAAGTTAGAATTAAACCTAATTGAACCAACCATAATTACTGTATCAAATCTAAAAACAGTAAATGGCTATTACTTGGGGGGAGATCCTTCTGTTCATTCTACTTTGTATTCAACTCCAATTGTAATTCCTAGCATTTTATTCTTTTTTCTACATAATTATTATCCTCCTCCATGATATTGCTTATATATGCTGTCAACCCCCATCAATCAGCTAGAGTTTATCAAAAAAGAATGAATGACTATACAGTTGCCAAAATCTGTAAAATAATGTAATAATTTTTCCATATTAGGGATTAATTATTTGATATATTTCAGGTTACCACACTACATTACTACTAAAGCTTTGAACTAATCTCTAGATATTTTTTCTTTTTATGTATATTATATTAATGACAGCTAGGGATGAGAGAAGCAGCTGTTGTGAAGTCTACATCAGAGAGAAATGGTTGTAATCACTTGACCAGCTGGATATGAATAAAAGAACAATCTGGATAATCTTGAATAAGTAAATTCCAAAAGCTCTGATGAATCCCATGGGGCACCCAAAATACCAAAACTATAAAACAAAATATGGAAGATAAATATTTAGATAGCTTAGGAAGAAACCAACAGGTGAAAATAACTAATTTTGCCTCAATTTTTATAGTTTAAAAATGTAAATTTTTGAAAGAAATCATTTATTGTAACAGTTAACTGTATCAATCACTATAATAAAAAATGAAAAAAGTTCACATAGTTGAATCAAGGTTTATTTTATCATAACTTTCATACAAACTCTTTTAGTTTAATTATGATATATAAGAAAATTTAATGAGAATATGTACTCATTTGATAGAGGCAATTATAATGTATTTCTTTTAGGAAACAGATTTTACTCTTCAGGAAGCCTCCAATTTCATCTACTGCTTTAAAAAGCACACTGGGTGGCGCCTGTGGCTCGGTGAGTAGGGTGCCGACCCCATATGCCAGAGGTGGCGGGTTCAAACCCAGTCCCGGCCAAAAACTGCCAAAAAAAAAAAAAAAACAACAACAAAAATAGCACCATGACTAACATAATTGAATATAACTGGGATTAGATGTATCCAATCAACAAATAACTGAGGCTTGTAGATTTATTATATAAAGAATTATGACCCAGAATGCCAATGTGCTGCCACCTTCTAATAGTTATGCTTTTATAAAAAAAGAACAAAATAAGATTTGATAGTTTAGGATATGCTATGACAAAATTAATACACATATCACATTTTTACTTTTATATTCATACTTTCTATCTGGCTATAGAGTTACTTTCTTCACAGTATCTCCCTTGCCTCCCTGTGCAATGGATTATTTACTGTAGATCATACACATAATCATAATTTTCCATTATTAAAAAATATCTTCCTTTGGTATGCTTTCATCCTCAGTGTACTTCATTATGTATTTATCATCAATCTTTTAAAACAAGATATTTCCCTTTTTAAAAAAATAAGAGATTACTACTCTACTTCCTAACGAGTTGTACTGTATATCTTGGCCCAAACTATTTATCTGCCACTTAACACACATTCTACCCACAACCTGCACTATCTATCTCTGCAATACTATCTTTGTAGAATACCCCCTGTTCCAGATTCTTCTCTTCATATGTGACCTAAATTTCTCATTTTTTAACTTTTTTTAGTCATATTATCTCCTTAGACAAAAATGTCTCTCTTCTTTCAATATATTCAAAAACTAGCTGCCTTCTCAGTCATGCACAAAATCTGCATATTCCACAAAGCCTTGTAAACAACAGTTTTATCCTTGTAATTTATATACAGTTACCTCATTTGAAACTCTCTCTCTATTTTTTTTTTAGATAGGATAGTTATTTATTTATTTATTTATTTTGAGACAGAGCCTCAAGTTGTCACCCTGGATAGAGTGCTGTGGCATTGCATCTCACAGCAACCTCCAATTCCTGGGGTCAAGCGAGTCTCCTCCTTATTTGAAACTCTCTTAAAGCACAATATGTAGAGCTTGACTTTAATGCACACAGAGATATAATTTGTCTTTCTGACTCTTCTGCAATTTCTTTCATACTCATATATTCTCATCTTCCTCAGTGCTCCAGAATAATTCCCAAATATACTGCTCTAAATAATGTTTGTTGAATAGATAATCAAATTGCCATTTACAAACATTATATTCCTTTCATAAGAAGAAGCATCATAATGCATGGGTCTGCTACTTAGCTAACCAAGCAAGGCACAAAACTGTTGACTATTTGACCCATAAAATTTAACATAAAAATAATGAATAATATAAGGCAAATATCATATGTTATTAGTTTAGAATTTTTTCATTTCTAGGAATCAATACATATGTAGAATAGCAAATGTGTTGCTCTTATTTAATGAGTTCTATATTCCATTTTGTATATTAAATGAATCCATATGTTATATACTGTTACATTATATTTTTCATAGTCTTGAGGAAAAGCACTATATTTTAAAATAAAAGGTTGGATAAATCCTTTCTAAATTACTAAATAATTACAGCATATCATAAATTTGTTATACTTTCTCAAAGATTTAATTTCCTTATAGCTACTGAAAGTATGCATATAATGACATCTATACAATTTATATCACAGTGTTTTTTTTCTTTTGCAAAGTCAAGTGAAATTTGAATTTTACTGGTATGAATTTTAGAAGATCCACAAACCATTTGGCTGTAAAATCAAAAGTATTGACTGTGGCCATTTTGGAAGTCACCTTAAAGGACACTACAGGTGTATTAAATTAATTATTTGAACAATTACACCTAACTCTATAATATTACTTTACAATGAATCCATTATCAGTTCATATCCACTACGTTTGACTGGAATGATTATATCCTGAGTTTGATTCAACAAAATCATTAGTGTGTGAATAACAGAAAAAGGTCAAACCTATTAAAATCCCTTTCCAGATCTTGATATTGGCAAAATATATCATGGAAAGATAAGAAAGTACTCATATAATACTTAAGGAAATTAATCTTTGAACAACTCAAATACTGGGTCAAATTAAATTTTTAACTTATACTAACTTATATCAGCCTATGCCTCCCCCCCAAAAAAAAAATTAGTGGTTCATTATTGACTTCAATCCATTACTTCAAAGCTAAGAGTTTCCTGTAATTTTGCCTATATTGCTTTTGCTAAATATGTTAAAGGCTCTTAAAGCTGGGGTATGCCACGTATGATCATAAGAGAAATGTGAATGTAATAACCTCTAATAAAAAGACAAGCTCATTTTGCCTAAAGTTTTGTATTATCTTTTTATTCCATTTGTAAAAGTTCTTCTTTGTCTTGGTTTTTAAATATGCAATTTTATTCTTTATTCGTTCTCATGCCATTGCTTTCTTTTGTTTAGTTTCTTCTCTTTTAACCCATTGTGTTAAACAATTCTTGCAGAAGATAATTTGTCATCACTGTCATGAGTACAATTTTCGTTAACTCAGACCTGGCCATGGCTGGCTGTATTGCAAAGGAAACTGCTTGAAAGGCTAATGAGGGGCATTATTTGAGCAGTATGACTGGATTATTATAGCTTTAATTAGATCAGTCAAAATTCTTGGTGAATATTGTTCAGCAAGGTATTCTTTAGTAAAGAAAATTCTGTTCTTAAAAAATCCTTAATTCAAGAATTTAATTCTACTACTGCTAAATATAACAGCATAGAAGTTCAAAGTATGCATCTATTTGATTTGAACTTTTTCTACTATATATTTTTTTAAAATTCCGATGCTAAAATTATGAATCTTTTTTCAATTGTCCATTCCAATATCTGACTTTATTTGTAGAATCAGCTTTTCTTTCACTCAGATTATGCATATCTATAAAAATTGGGAAGATTGCAAAATAGATTAGATATTTATTTTATAGAAAACCACTGCATAATTCTGGTGTAAGATATAATAATTTAATGACCATTTTTAGTTCAGTTAACAGAAAATCCTTACAACTGAACTCTTAGAGATTTAAAAATAATTCCTAGCTCCCACACATAGAGTAGAGTAGAAAATAATGTAAAACAATTGAACCGTACTATTGAGAGTCAGGCCGAAATCTGACTAGGAAATATTTACTTAAAATTTACACTGAGCACAGCGGCTCACACCTATTTTCCCAAAATTTTGGAGGCTGATGTGGATTCACTACTTGAGGCCAGAAGCCTGCGAATAGCCTGGGCAACATGGCAAGATTCAGTCTCTATAAACGAATCAAATAAAAAAAAAAAAATAAAATAAAATAAAATGAAATGAAATGAAATGAAATGAAATGAAATGAAATAAAATAAAATATAAAATAAAATAAAATTTGCTCAGTGTGACGTCATGCTATTGTCGTTTGTTAGTTTGAGGCTACAGTGAGATTTGATTGCACCACTGCTTTCCAGCCCGGGCAATAGAACCATACTCTGTTTCTAAAAAGATAAATAATGCAAAATGAAAGAAAGAAAATAGTGTACCTAACATTCGGTTGAAAAAAGATTTAAAAAACCACTTGGATTGAGTTTATATACCCACATTTTATTCAAAAAAATTATTGGCAGGATCTCAGATTTCAGCTGGTGTGATAGTGCAGCTTTCTCCTTATCCAGCTGTTTCTCATTGTTGAAAATTGTCCTTCTTTGTGGTTTTTAAGTAACATCTTTTTCTAAATCTCATTGAAGTCTACTGACGACAATATTTGTTGGGTAAAACGTGGAACTACCTAATTTATAAAACTGAACCTTACACTGTTCAATAATATGTAAAAGGGCAAATTTTAACAGCAGTTCTTCAAAGCATTCATAAAAAATAAAGAGGATCAAAATATGGAAATTTAAACAAACAGGAAACACAAACCATCACTATGATTGTATTTATAATTTCATCAGTACTATAATATATTATAAATATTTATAGGACTTTAAAATGGGTTATAACCTCTACAAAATAAAGGGCAAGGAAAAAAATAAGTATGGGAAAGAATTAAAAATCTCATTCGTGAACAGTCTTTAAAAATGAAAAGTAATAATTCATTTAAATTTGAAAGTACTATTCCATCTTGAACGTGCCTTTTAATTTGAAGAAAATTGAAAGAAAAGGCTGAACAAAATTTATGCATGTGGCATGTGTTTAAAGTATTTATTGTTTCATATAAGTTTAGAAATAGGTTTAATTGATCATAATCAGAAGGATAAAAATGAACGAAAAGAAAGGGTAAAGAGCTAAAAGAAAATATACTCAAGTGGCAAAGACAAGTATTTAATGAACATTTTGTTTCTCCTTGTTGCATTAAGATGCAAAATATAAGCTGCTTCTTTGGGTTTAAGAAATATTGAAAGTATTATTTATATGTATATATTTTAACTACTTTTATCTATTAAACCTCTAAATATATACAATTATACTTAAATAACAACTTAGATCCTGACTATGATATTTACAAAACCAATGGTAATCTAAGATTTTCTATCTGTTGTCAAGGACTTAATTTCTTAATTTATTTTTATATTAACTCACTAATGTATAACCTACTGATACTTATTGTGTAGCCTCTACTACATGTGGAATCTTTTCTTATACATATGCATAGACAAAAGTAAACCACGTTCCCCTTATTGTGTATACTTGCTATCTACTATTCAAACTTTCCTCTTGATTTAAATAGACACACAACACAGTAAATAGAATACTTATATAATAAATATTTTATGCAGATGGTAATTCAGCTCAAAGTCATTTTTCATCTTCTATCTTTCAACACAGTGATAAATAATCTGTAGTCTTTATTCTGTATAGGCCTATCATAGACTGAGTCACTTGTGTTCTTACCTCCCCCAAATATAAAGCCCAATGCCAATTCTCTGTAAAAAGCTCAAGAACTTACTCAAAATACTATGCAAATGTAGAGGAGTCGCTGACTAATAATGAACATAGGGGATTCATGATCTTTGTGTCATTAGCTTGTGTCGCAAGCACTGAATTAAAGAATTTATCCACCACCTAATGAATCTAAATGCTTCAAGAACATTTTCTTGATTAAGGATTATTTGATAACTATAATGCTATTTGGAGACTTTCATTTAGCTAATATTAATAGGACTTCATTTTAATTATGATAATAGCATAAGCATATAGTAAATACATTCGAAGAATGCATTAAAATCCAAGCTCTGCTAATCCTCATCTCCACTTGGGAAAATTAATTTCACTTTGCCTTCATTTTCTCATGTGTGAATAGGAGTATCAGTAGTAATTACTGTTTTGTTTTGTATTTATACCTTTTTTTTTTTGGAAACACAGTCTCCTTCTGTCTTCCTGTAAGGTACAGTGGGGCCATCATAGCTCACTGCAACCTCAAATTCATGGGTCAAACCATCCTCTTGCCTCTTGCACCATGCTACGTTAATCTTTCTATTTTTAGTGGAGACAGGGTCTCTCTAACTCAGCTCCTCTGGAACTCCTGAGCTCAAAGGATCCTCCTTCATGTTCCCCCCGTGCTAGGATTACAAGTGTGAGCCCCCATGCCCCAGTCTGTATTTATACCTTGTATTGAAAGCCTTTTGCGCTTTATAATTATTTTCTTTTTAATTTCAGGTTAATAAAAGGGTAGATATGATTAGCTTACATCATTTGCTTTTGTAAGGTACAGTCCAAGTGGTAGTTGAATCCTTCAACCAGGAAGTGTCTCATAGACCCTTACATTGTACTTCTTAGGTGGAAACTTACTGAACCGCCTCCCCCTTTTTCTCCTTCTTGAATTTAATTTTGCT